>CAHIKZ030002175.1:145000-215000 GCA_903632075.3 Acanthosepion pharaonis | reverse complement strand
TTTTTAATAAAAATATTTTATTTTCAGGTTATAAAAATGTGCGCCGATAATCATACATTCAAGAATAATCATTTAAAAATGTTATTGTTGAATTGTTGTTTCTTTTTTTTTCATAATAAATACAGTTTAAAAAACGCCTGATAATTATGCACCAACCCACTATAAAATCACGTTGTAATAATTTTTCGAGTTCCATAGATCGATCAATTCACTATAGATTTAAGCAGCAAACTGGACAACCCTATTGAAAACACTGAAACACATTATTATTTCTGCTCACAATGCCTATTGTACAAATCGACCGAACTAATCAATAACTCTACGACAAGCAAGCGATCATTACAGAAAATTCTCTTGCAGATAACCAATGATGTTTCCATGTATACGTAAACTGGTTTATTAAAAAAAACCCAAAAAAACTAGAAGGCAAATTAGATTTATTAATCTTTGACATGTTTGCGTGAGTTAGAAATAATTTCAAGTTGCGATTCGATGTGATTAATCTTAAAATAACTGGAATGAGCTTTCGAAGATAAAATATTTTAAAATAATTATATCCTTTTTATCCGTAACTTCTAATTTATGACGAACATTCAAAGGAATTCTTTTTCTTTCCATTTCAGAAAAATATTCAGAATTAACTGTTTGCTGGAGCCAATGCAACGATCTATTGAGTCACAGTTTGCGTATGCTTATAATGGAGAAAATCAAATTATTTTCGTTTTTATTGACCTTTAGCTTAATTCATGCCGACCTCTAACATCTATGGCTCCATTGGTGCTATTATAGCGTGAGGTCTACCTCAATATGTCGTGCCCCTCTCCTGACGTGGTCCATCAGTTCAGGTGAGGTCTAACATGGATATTTATATCAGTCATCTTTTCTAAACAAGTGAAACGGGTGGTAGACCTCACGCTATATGGAGGTAGACCGCACGCTACATGGAGGTAGACCTCACGCTATATGGAGGTAGCCCTCACGCTATATGGAGGTAGACCTCACGCTATAGTATCACCGTTCCATTTGTCTGTTGTATAAATATTTCCTTCCGGCTCCCAACTAGAGATCTAAGATCAGAAATGACTTTGTAACATTTTTCTTTTATCTCTTTGATGCCAGTCGATAACAAACAGGAAGACGAATTCTATTCCTGCTAAAATCCATATTTAAATATTAATGATAGAACCAAAACTGTAGAAACTTCGTAAGTTTCATAACATGGTAGAGTGGTTTGTGTAATCCTCTGACCCGGAGAGCTATGTTGGCAAGGCTTTACCTCCTGGCAATGGATAGGAGCGAGACAAAACCTTACTGGTCCATTATTATTATTATTATTATTATTATTATTATTATTATTATTTCCTTTGTATATCTGGTGTGTACTCATTTCTTTCCGGGTCCCAACCAGAGACCTAATGTCAGAAATGGCATCATGACATTTTCCACTATGCGATTTTGAAAAAAAAATATCACACATATTTTACATAGATAAAAGCACTTCGTAAGATGTGGGCTGTACTCGTGAGAACAATTTTGTTGTATTTCTTTAAGCTATGGGCTACCTGGAATTCCTTCAATGAGTCTATTAGAATCTTTTCCAATTAATCTGAGGACTCCAACTACAACTGGAGTTGTTGATATTTTCATGTGCCACATTTCAAAGACCTCGATTTCAAGATCCTTTTATTTTGTTAGCTTTTTGAAGATCTTCAAAGATACATTGCAGTCTGCAGGGACTACTATATGTAGAAGTAGGGCACCTCGGCGTGGTGTAATGGTTAGCAAGCTTGTCTTGCTAGATCAGTTACAACTGAAAAGTGAGTTCGATCCTCACTGGATGCCCCCATACTTTTGGCCTTGTGTCACATCTAAGCTACGCTTGGAAAAATCTCTACTATATGTAGAAGAAGGTAACCCAAGTTTCATTTTGAGTTACTAATCTGCGATGGAAATTCTCAGGGTCAGCCTGGAAGTGAGTCCGATGAGTTCTGTAAAGGTCATCATTTTTCAGCTTCTGCTCGGCTGTCAGCATTCTTAGGGCTCATCTTGCAGACAGCTTACTCATACCCAACATTTCAGTTAAAACAGTATAAACCGAACGAATAAGTAATGCCTATGGACTTAGCAATCTGCTGGACAGTAAGACGTCTGTCATCCAAAACGATAAGGGGAATAGCGTCAACTTGTTCATCAATGCTTACGGTTTTTGGACGACCTGACCGAGGCTCAACTTCTGTGCTGTCCCTGCTCCACTTGAATTCCACAACCAACTTCTTTATACTTGCATCGGTAGAGAAGTCCTCAGCAAGTGTCTGTGCCATGTCCTCGTGCATTTCCGTCTCGGGCCTCTGTTTTGTTCATTTTTAGAATTGTCGCACACCTCTCACCATTATATGGGCCTCACCTGCGCAGAAATTAAGATAGATGGCTGAATTGGTTTTTCTAGTTTTATAAGAAGCGGTAGTATATTGCCACAACAAAAATGTTCAAATATGCCTCTTTCCTTTCGCTTAGATCATTTTAAACGAGCCTTGTAATAGCATTATTCAATATTTTTTGTTATATCTCTATGTAACAAAGAATACTGGACAATTTCATCAGGGATGTAGATGAGACATGAGGCGACAGAGATGTCATTCTACGGAAGAATGCTGAGAATACCATAGACAGAACATGTGAGTAATGAGGAGGTTTTAAAGAAATTAGCAACAAAAAGAACACTTATAAATATTATAAACACTTCCAATAACTTGGACCGATTTTAAATGTGAATTTAGTTTAAGCGTCTAATGATATTTTTCTTTTTCTTTCAGATTTAACAACTTAAGTCTTTGGCAACTTCAACCATGGAAAGATTAACAATCAAACAACGTATCAAAGTTATCGAAGCCTATTACTAAAATGGACGTTCAAACAGAAATGAAATGAGAAGTTCCCAGGTGGCATCATCTCTCAAAACAGCGAAGTCAATTGGCCACCATGATCGTGCGACTCGACGCCTTTAGATTTCTTTGGAATCATCTCAAAAGTAAGGTCTATGCCAACGAGCCAACAAAAATTCAACGGCTGAAAGATGAGATAATAAGGCATATTGGTGAGATCGAGAAGCAACTGTGCAGAGACGTCATCAAAAAATTTTGACCATCGAGTGGAGGTGTGCTGCCGATGTCTTGGCAGACATTTGGGCGATATTATTATTCACACATAATTGTCATGACTTAAATATGATCCAATAGAGAAATAAATAAATTTTTACCAATAACACTGATTTATTTACTGCTGACTTTGATCCATTTTAATGAAACACCCTTTATATATATTCCGTCTTTAACATCTTTTACTTGGGATAAGAAACAAACAATCGAAATATCTATAGCAAATAAAATGAGGAAGGAAGGTTTAAAACTTTAACATTCATATATTCTATTGAGAGAAATATCGAATAACTTAACCTGAGAGATACTAAGTGGAAAATTGCTTAGAAAAAGTTAGAAAGTTGTGGAGAATCATGATCATCTCGGTCAGCACAGTACATTAAAAGATAAAAAAACATGTACATATATATATATATATATATATATATATATATATATATATATATATATCTTAGTAAAAATTGCTCAAGATGTTCAGTTGGAATTTATACCAGAGAATACAGCACAGGAATTCTTTTTTTACCGAATTCTGTCGCGCCGATGCTTTGCGCCCAATCTTATTATAGATATCCTGCTATCCCGGATAAATACTGAACTTTTATGGACAGGAATTTGATTTCCAGTTTAATAGATATCTTTCTTTAAAGATGGACAAAGTTTGCAAAGAGACAAAATAAGCTTTTAGCATCATGGAAAATGTTATTTCGAGAGAGAAAAAAAAGACAGGTGGTCTTGCAGACAACCTCAACAATAATAATAAATGAGTGTTTAAAACGGGCATATAACTTTTCTACAGAAGGACAAACGCATCAAAATATTCTTATTTCTTGTTTGTGTTCACACTAGATTTTGAGCAAAATGTTCGAGACAATAACCAGTGTACATAAAGGGATACCATATCATGGCGACTCATATATTCTTTTTGGGCTAGCATTTTGCAACCACTGATTGGGTTGATCACATTCTTAAAGTATTATTATTGTTGTTGTTGTTGTTGTTGTTGTTGTTTTATTTCATTTGCTTTCTGTTGTATACGCATTTATTTACGGGCGTCATGACATTTACCACTGAGCAGTTTTGAAAGAAAAAATCGCACATATTTTACATAGATAACGCCCTTCGTAAGGTGTGGGCTGTACTTGTGAGTACAATTTTTTTTTTATTTCTTTAAGGCATGGGCTACCAGGGATTCCTTCACTGAGTCTATCGGAACCTCTTCCAATCAATCCGAGGGCTCCAACTACAACTGAAATTGTTAATGTCTTCATGCGCCACAATTTTGAGATTCGATTTATCATTATTATTGTTATTATTTCCTTGGGTTTTTGCTGTATACAAATTTTTCCCGGGTTTCAACTAGTGACCTAAGGTCAGAAATGGCTTCCTGACATCTTCCATTTTTGTATTAAAAACAGAAAAACAAACTATGATCACAGACATTATGTTAATTATTATTATTATTATTATTATTATTATTATACACAATCATAAATTTATATGTATAGGAAAATAACGTATATATAACGTTCAACATACTTCTTTTATGTGACGTATTCCTTCAGGACAATTGATGGACATGTCTCGTTACAATTGCCTGACCTTTGTAGCGGTTAATAATTTCGCCATTTTTGTTCTGCCATCCATTTACAGAAAATTCTTTGGTAGGTTTGTTTTCATTGTCTCTCTTGCTTTCAATCTGTTCTGTGAGTATCGAATTTTCCAAACCCTTTTCCCTCATTATGTAACCTTGACATTTCAACTCTCAATTTCTGATGTTAAGTATAAGTGTCCTTTTTGTTTCCATTTTCCCTAAAACTTCGTCGCTGTTAAAATGTTCGGTCCCTGGTATTCTCAGTATGCTTCTGTAGAACCACATTTCTGTTGCTTCAAATTACATAACAGTTCAGCACACTTTTCTTTGTTTCTAACGACATTTCCCCGTTTCTTATTACTTTGCTTAGCTTTAGAAAGTCATCTTATTGTTATTATTATCAGTGGTGGTAATTGTAGTCATAGTATTATATTCTAACGTAAGTTTGTATGTATAGGAAAAAGTGTTCAATATCCTTTTTTTTCGATATTATTATTATTATTAGTAGTAGTAGTAGTAGTAGTAATAGTAGTAGTATTAATAGTAGTAGTACTATTTTCTTAGATATGATTTTAATATCTGGTAATTAATACATGGATTTCTTTCGATGTCTCTTTACCTTAAATATCATGCAATTCCCCTGTAAGTGTTTGTCTCTTTCCGGATTATTCTTGTTTCCTTTTATTTCTCCCTTACCCTTTCTTTCCAACCTTGAAAGAGTTCAAAATCGTTTCCGGGGACTTATTTCTTACTTTTTAGCCCTCTTCACTCAGACACGACGTTGCATGCCTATCTCTAATACAAAAAGCAAATAGCATTTGTAAAGGAGCAAATATTTCCAAGAACAACAAAAAACAGGAAGCTGTAGAGAGCCTTGATCGCCCATGTCCGAAAGCTAAGTGAATCACTGAAAGAGAGTATTGTTATGACAAAGATGATTTGTAAAGGAGTAAGAAATACAAAAAGCAACAGGAAGCTGTGGAGAAACATAATCGCCGGTAGTGACATGGGGTACTGAAAGAGTGAGCGAATGGATAAATGAGCAAGTCTCAAGATGAAAAAAAAGGATAGTAAAAGATCAAATAATATGTAGATAAACAAAAGAGAGGAAGCTGTGGAGAACCATGATCGGCTGAAGGAATATGACTAAGTATATCCTTATAGTGTACTCTATCTCGATATTCGATCTAAATAGCCAGAAAGAAGTCGCAAATAATTTCTGCATCTATCGGCTTCAGTTAAGGGCCATACACGATTGAACGATTATGTCTCTTTCAATTCATTAATGACGAAGAGGAAGATTTTCTCTCACTAGGTTGCCATTTCTTTCTGACAACCGAAGCTATAAGACGCAGTCTGGCCTGTTATCAAATCCATAGGTGGGAGGAGAAGAGATCGATCCATACCTTTTCCGCGTGAATGAACGTAACGAATCCGATTGGAATTCGAACCCGTTCCAAGCCGATATCCATTACACTACGATGCACATCCATCGGATTACACGATCTAAAAAAAAAAAAAAGCTGTGGAGAGCCATGAATGACTACCCCCTAAAGGAATATGACGAGGCATATCTTTATATTGAACTATATATAGATAGTCGACATAAATAGCCAGAAAAAGTGGCAAATAATTCCTATATGCATCGGCTTACAATTTCAAAGGATTTAAAAGATGCATGAGAATTCTGGAAATAAATGAATTATACACAAAAATTAAAGTGCATTTCCAGACTCATTAAAAATTGCATTTTTTGTTTTATAAATTCTGACCACACATTTAGTTGCACCTCGACCGTTGAGAAACAAAAATGGATAACCATCGAGGTGCAACTAAATAATACCGAAATCAAATGTTACGTCTTTGTAGTGAGTAAAAACAAATTTTGTCTATATAAAATTATATATATATATATATATATATATATATATATATATATATATATATATATTTATATATATATATATATATATATATATATATATATATATATATACATATATATATATATATATATATATATATATATATATATATATATATATATATATATATATATATATATATATATAAACATATCACTAATCCGCGTCGTATGCGGGTCGAATAGATCAGTTCTAGGAAACTGACAACCTGACAATGACACATCAAATTTGATTATAGTGGTGAAAAACTTTGTGCAGAACCATCCAACAATTTTTGAAGGTCGAATACAGAGACCTGGTGCACTACGTTCCACAAGGTCCCCAAAAGAAGACCCTCCGCAGGTTTTGAATTCAGAGTTGTCCTTCTCCTAGACTTGTTGCTATCCAAGACTATAGAACCCAGTCTGTCCTGCTATTTACCCATAGCTGGGAAGGAGAAGAGGATTCATACCTTTTCCCAAGGGTATTAGCACGTAAGTAAATGTAATGGATTTGACTGGAATTCGAACTCGGCTTTCCGATTCCTCAATCCAATATATATATTTTTTTTTCAATATAAAATTCTTTTTAAAGCATAAAAGAGAGTGAGGGGGGAGTGAGATATAGGATATATATATATATATATATATATATATATATATTTGAAAAAATCTGTTATTTATCTTTCTTCCTTCCCTGAGCTTCTCTGTTGCTTTCAATTCCTCCTCTTAATCTAGTATATCAATCCGGTTGAATTGTCTCCCTTTATTAAGAATGTTCGATCTGAAGAGATGAATATAATAATATTCACGAAATAAATTATAACCGAACTGGATCATTAAGTTTTTCGTGTTTTTTTTTTTTTTTTTGATTTATCATCGTAATAATGTTCTGTAATTTCGGTGGAGTAATGGTTAACGGCTCGCATTGAGGAATAGGAGAGCCGAGTTCGAATTCCATTTCATTGATGATCTCGAGTCGCCATTGATTTTACCGTGTGTCAGTCGTATTTAGTCATACAGTGCTGTTCCATAAAAGTGTCTCACCTGATTTGTTTTTACTAAAAATATTTTTTGTCTATTGTTTTTGGGGTTAAAATAATTTTTAATCTTACTAATATAAAGACCTCTTTCAGGACCACCTAGGAAAAAAGTTTATTCACCCTAAGGTATTCTATTGATAATTATAAATTTCGATATAAAGACTCTGATATCGCATTCTAATGATTAAATTGGTAAATTTAAAGAGCTTTTGACAAAATATTGAAAACTATTTTACAATACACTCAGAACAATATTCTAGAGAATTCTGGAACAGCTTAAATTAAATCTAGAGTATTCTAGAATATTCCAGAAAGCATCATATAGTATAAAACAGTTTGAAATAGCCACTCAAGTCACTAACCAGATGAAAGGGTACAAACACGCATCAGAACCACTTAAGGCATCTATTATTGCCCTCTCAAAAGCAGGCAAGTCTACGAGAGAAATTGCAGAAATTGCTATAACCTCGCAATCAACTGTCTCTCGAGTGCTTAGGGCACATAATGATGCCACTCCTGCTCCAAGGAAGGAAACAAGGGGACGAAAGAAAAAGATTGATGATAGAACTGGCAGGGTAATCAAGAGAGAAGTTGCGAAGAATAGGACTATAACTAGCCAAGAAATTGCAGCCAGTCTAAGCGAAGAGCAAGGTGTTAGTCTTGCCTCTTCAACAGTCCGTCAGTGGCTGTTAGAACAAGGCTACAAATTTTGTACACGAAGGTTTAAGCCGCTAATAAGCAAAGCCAACAAAGCCAAGAGACTTGAATGGACTCACTATTACAAAGATTTCACCATAGAAGACTGGAAGAATGTTCTCTTCTCCAATGAAACGAAAGTTGAGCTAAATTCAAAGGATAAAGTGAGTCACTTTTATCGAACAGCACTGTACGTATATATTTTTACGTGTGTATCTCTCGTATTTAATAATGCATACATATTTTAACGTGAGCATATGTCGCATTTAATAATGTATAAATATCTTAATGTGTGTATGTTAGGTTTAATAATACACATATATTTTAACGTTTCCATCTGAGTATTTGTGGTTCGTGTTATTAGAAAGGAGCAATAACAGCTTTTCATCAAATATCTCAAAGCGAGTGATATAAAGAATTTACTTCTTATTTGTTCTGTGACAGGCTGAAAAGATATTAACCTATAGCTTAAATTTTCAGCCCTATGTTTTCAGTTAAGTTCTCCATATTCTTTAACTGTAGGGGATTCACTCACATCATAGCAGCAGAAATTAGCTTCGTGTTTTACGGAGATAAAAGCATACTTGAGAGAAAATAAAACGTGCAGAAATAATACGAAAAGCATGATAAATTGTACGTTAACTTCATAGAATTTATTTATATTTTTATGTGTATTGGTGAGTATTTTTAGGTTACAATTGTTTTATGGCACATGTGATAAAAGGGAGAAATTTACTCCGTAGTACTACAAACCATATCTCAGAGACAAGACGGACACGTATTGCTCGTACGAAGGTCCGTGGTGAAAAGATTGAATTTAACGTCTTTTCCCGGGATGTCCGCATTTCCGACAGGAACAGTTTTTGCTACGTACTGAGAGTATTTTTATTATTTCTATTTAATATATTTTATACGACGTTATGTTATTTCATTATTTTATTTATAATTTTCATTATTATTATTATTATTATTATTATTATTTTCTTTGATTTCTGGCGTTTGAACATTTCTTTCCGGGACCCGCCCAGGGACCTAAGTGTAGAAATGGCATCATGACACTTTCCACTGACAAAAAAAAATGACATAGATAAAGCCCTACGTAAAGTGTGGGCAGTACTTGTCAACAATTTTTTGTATCTCTTTGAGGCATGAACTTCCAGGAATCCCTTCAATTAGTCTACTGGATTATTATTATTATTATTATTATTATTATTATTATTATTATTACTATACATTTTATGTTTATTTATTTATAATAATAATAATAATAATAATAATAATAATAACAATAATATCCCTACAGGCATACCAAAATTTACATACTCAAGTTAAATCGTTTATGACAATTTGACAGTGTAAAAGTAATTCTGTCGTGTTAATTCTTCCTATTTTTCTCCTCTATCAAAATTTTGAATTCGTTAATTCTATTTCTGTGTACCGTGTCTCTTAAAGACGTTGACGATCATGGATCTCCACAACTTTCCGTTATTTGTAACTCTTAATAAATTTTGTCTTTTTGTTATCTCTCCCAAACCTTGTTCTACCATTCATTTATTCAAGCTCATTAGGTAAGTTTCCTTTGTTTCACCTGCCTTCAATCTGTCCTGTGAGTATCAAATTTTCCGAAACGTCTTTCCTCATTATGTACAAAAGAAATTTCAACTGTCAGGGAGTATTTTTACTATTTCTAATCTTTTTTTAATTTATTTTATATAATGTTTTTATGCTATTGTTTTAATCTATTTTATTTATAATTTCCATCATTATTATTTTTTTTATTTATTTTTATTTATTTATTTATAATAATAATGATAATATTCCTACAGGACAATGGCAAACAGCTAAACTTATTCGTCAGCCCTAAATAACCAGCTTCTACGTTTGGGATTTTTTTCAAACGAAATGGCGAAATCTGACCGCCCCAAATGCACGATAACATCGATTGATTTTATATACATTACATATGGCTGAATGCTTTTGATAAAGGCTGGTCTTCATGCTCTGAAAATGGCGCAGTGTTATGTTACCGCTCTCCAATTTCACTACAAGACTCGCCCCTTTGTAGATTGTGTTCTTTCCACTAAATCAATCAGCTTCTAAATCGTAAAATAAAGTTAATTATCAGGCTGACGCAAAAGTTTCTTAAGTTATTCTCGACCGAAAACTTTTATTCATAAAATTAATTATGAATATAGTGCAAACGTTCTGACATACTTATAGTATATCTTTCTTTAGAAATATCTATGTTAAAACGAAACAGTGTTTATTAAACAAGCGAATTATAGCCTCCTAACAAGAATTCAATTTTTAACCAAGTTACCTCCCTTACATAAATCTTTTACAGCAAAGAAAAATTTTAAAAACACCGTTTGTAATTTTGCACATGACCGGAATTGTTAACGGTTTAACAACAAAAGAAACAAAATATTTCGGACAAACACGATTATTTGTCTTAGATATCATAACTCTGAAGATGATACTGGAATATATCGAAAGTACTTGAAAAAATCAAAATGAATAAATATGACCATGATACCTTCTTTGCTCTGTTTAATCATGGAACAACAAAATGATTATTTATTATAATTAAACAAACACAACATGTCTAAATTGTTTAATCAGATATGTTTAAATGAAAATATGCTGCCAAAACATACGGAATATATATATATATATATATATATATATATATATATATATATATATATATATATATATATATATATTATATTTGATTAACGATATATACATTTTATATATCGGTAACAATATTAATGAAAAAATGTAGGAAAAAAGTGGAAAAATATTCTTATGACGCGTTTAGGACTTTATCGGACTAAATTTGTTGTTTTGGTACGACTGCACATGCGCATGAACGAGGGATGCCGGGAATTTTAAATTCATTTTTTATTTGGTTTTATTCTAGACGATTTCTTTTTCTTTTCATCTCTTTTGTTATTACATCTCCCACACTGTGATAATAGAAGTTCTGCCAGGAATGGTAAAATGTTGCAAGAGCCAGGTCGCAAATTTACTGTGGAAAAGAAAATTTACTGAAGAAAAAGGAAAAAGAACCTAAAAGAAATAGGCTAGATAACAAAAAAATGAAATTGTAAATTTAATATTCCCAGAATCCCTCGTTCATTCGCATGTGTAGCTGCACTAACAAATTTAGTCCGACGATGTCCTTAAGGATAAAAAGAAAACATATATATATATATATATATATATATATATATGTGTGTGTGTCTAAAGACGTCTTGTCAGGCTGTTAACAATTGTTAACAGCCTGACGAAACGTCTATAGACATTGAAACAAATATGTATTTTTGTCGTGTCGCAGTAACTTGCATGTTCCAATGTAGCAATTATAATAAATATTTATTGCTCTACTCTTCTATTAGGCCCTTTTTTTAAGTTAATGTTATGAACGCTTAAATTTATATTTTTTTTTTATTTGGAAACACACACACACACACACACACACACACACACACACACACACACACACACACATATATATATATATATATATATATATATATAATTCATATTAAAATAGACATGTTTATTTCACTAAACGGATCTTCAGGATAAACCAGTTTACTCTGAAGATCCGTTTAAAAACCATTTAAATAGGTTTGCCTGGCTCCTTCGGATTTATTCTAGCTTATCTCTCTACTTAGCGTATTGAGCACTCTACGTTTTAGCTTTCTACTCCTTTGGTTTTTTTTTTTTTTTTTGACTCTGTATTCGGCCCTTCAAAAAGGACTTAAAGCACTTGGCGATTTGTTTCGTCTTGTTTTGATGTTTTTAATTATTTCTTTTTTTTTTATTTCTAATTTTTTCCTCGGGTACAGATTTGTCCTGACATCTGCAAGTTGAACTATCCGAGGTTTTCTAAACGAGTACAAATATTAATATATATATATATATATATATATATATATATATATATATATATATTTATATGTGTGTGTGTGTGTGTGTGTGTGTGTGTGTGTGTGTGTTTAGATAATGACATATGCTTTTATATAACAAGAAAAATGTATCACAAACTGTTTCAAATACATGCTGGAAATATTAAATTATTTTTTTAAATCTAGCCTATTTCAATTAGATTCTTTTTCTTTCCATCATATTTGTTAGTAGATATCCCATACTGTGATAATATAAGTTCTAGTTCTGCCAGTTATGATGAAATATAAGAACTGAATAAACCTATATATATATATATATATAAAGAAAAACAGACCACTTTAAAGCTCCATTGTAATAGTTTATTTCACCAGAGACCTTTTAAAGGACGCTGGATCATCAGACATCACTTCTAAAAGGTGAATCGAAAAATGAAAATTTACACTTTTGACGGGTAGTATTAAGTTTATGTAATTTAACAGAGAGGGAAGCGAGGAAAAAATGTGAGAGACATAGTCGAGTTTAGAGAGGGTTTATTTTTATATTTCTTTCTATCAGACTTAGTATTGAGGAAGGAGGGACCAGACATTGACCTATTTAATCGGTTAACTTAACGGAAATGATATATTGAAAGGGAAGGAGAGAAGAGAGAAAAAAGGAAAAAAGAAAGAAGGGCGAAGTAAAGAGAAAGATGTATTTAGGGTTTACAGAGGAAGAAGAGGGGTGGTATAGTTTTATCAATTTAGGTAAAAACAAATCGATTTTTACGTTTGATAGTAATTTAAATGTTTAAAAAATCCTGGTTTATTGTTCAGAGATTTCCTTCTCCTAGGTAGGCTGCCAACAAAAGCTAAACAACTCCAATCTGGCCGTGAGTCGTGTTTAAGCCAACCTAATACGTCAAGACCACTTGTCAACCGGCACTCTGTTACATACCAAGTTGCTGGCCTTATCATTTGCATAAAGAAAACGGAAGGTAATCCTCCATTCGCCTCCTTGTGTAAAGCAGTTTCCGGGTGTCAGACAGCCTCCACTAGTTCATCAATTACTTCCGATATGTGATGTTTACATATTTAGGAAGTAAGATGAATGCAAACACATCCCTTGACGGCAAAATAACTAATGGAACCACCAAAGTTACAGTTGCTTTTGGACAGCTTCGGCACCGCTCATAGAATGAGAGATACATGAAACCGGACAACAAAATACGAGTTTATAGAGCGGTAGTTTTAATCCAACTGTTGTATGGATCAGAACTGTGAACACCAGATATGTGCCATAACAATCAGCTGGGTCTCTTTCACAAAAGTTATCTCCGCCAGATTTGTGCCTATAGTTTTGATGATAAGGTGTCTGATGCCAGTCTTCTAGCAATATGCAACATTAGTGGAATTGAGACCTTCCTTATGCAGTCACAACTTCACTTGACTGGTTATGTTGCAAGGATGAGTGACGACAGAATACTTAAGGACCTCATGTATAGCCAGCTTGACAGCGGACAAAGGGATGTTAGACGGCCGTCACTCAGGTATAAATATAAGCTATAGAGTAAGCTATCAGCTGTTAATATGCCTCATACTGACTTTGACCGAATTGCACTGGATAGAAATAACTGGAGATATTTGTGCCAGATTTGTATCCAAAAGGACGAAACGTGCTACAAGAAAACTTTCCCCCATACATACAAACATACACATACATATATATATATATATATATATATATATATATATATATAAATTCATTTATATATATATATATATATATATATAGAGAGAGAGAGAGAGAGAGAGAGTACACCGTAAAAATCCAAAATTACCTCATGTGGGTATAGCCTATTTCAACCACGCTACCTTGAGCCAGTCTTCTTCAACCCTGGACTGAATTCTTCTCGGAATCAGTGATTTAGAATTTAAATTAGATAGCCGTCAAGGATAAGATACCAAACCTATCTAAAATGACGCTTCAGTCAGATAAAAAGCCCGAGTTGGTGGTAAGGGTGGTGGGAAGTATCTCTCTAAAAGGGAAAGAGGCCCGATGGAATCAACGCCGATATTAACCTTATGATCCTAATTTGACCTTATATGAAGAAGGAATTTAAGTTCCCGCGAGGGAATACCAAATTATATTAACAACAAATCTGTATTAATAAGATTAACAATAAATCGTATTTAGACAATTAATATAAAGAACAGATTTAAGGGTTTTGTATTATTAAGGAATGGGGAATTTAAAGATAAAACAATTTAAAGTTAGAATAAATTATCCATTAAAAACTTTAGGTATAGAGGCGGATATGCAATATAATTGGCCCTGCTCTGGCATCTCGTCTACAGTCACTTTCTCACTGACGCGCCGTCGCCTCCCTCTGTCTGTTCTACAAATACTTTCATGGAAATTGCTCCGTGGAGCAGCATTCGCTGGTTCCCAGACGTCATGAGTTCCAGTGCCTTACGAGGCTGGCATCCCGCTCTCACCACTGTCGAAACTCCTAAATGTAGCCGTCTCTTCTACTCTAATAGCTTCATGTCTCGCACCTCCCGCCTGTGGAACTCTCTTCCCTATTCCTGTTTCCCTGTGAGCTATAATCTCCAGCTATTCAAGTGTAATGTCAATCGACATCTTCAGTTGCCTTGATCTATCCACTACCCTCATCCTTTCTTCTATCACTCCTATCTGATCTTGCTCTAAATTTTCTGTAACCCCTTGCGTCCTAGTGGCTTCCCGCCTTGCTTGGGGTGAAATACTTAAAAAAAAATTATCATTGAAGTGTTTAATAATGCCATTGATGTACGTGTCATTTTTCTTATTTAATAGAATCTAAAAGCAGGATTTGATTTTTTTTTTCACCACGTCAGTTTTCGAATCTTGTTTTCGATCTTGTTATTCCTGACTTGAAGGTGAAACAAGAGAGTCGCCCTGATAAAGAAACATTTTGTTCGGTATAGATACATACATACATATATATACAAGAGTTTGTCGTTGCATTGAAATTTTTGTGCAACAGACTATCATTATTGTTTCGTCCGTGTATTGTTTAATATATTGAAATGTAATTGTCATCTTTGATAATGGCTTATATGTAAGCAAAAAATTCTTAGATTGGATTTAAACATGTATCAATATGGTGATTTCCTTTCGTCTTTCAATGATAATGTTATTAAACTTATCAGACAATATGAAAGGAACTTACTTAAAATAAATAGACAAAAATTGTCTATATTATTTAATGAAACATGCATCAATGAAAAATTGCTGCCTAAATATATATATATATATATATATATATATATATATATATATATATATATATATATATGTTTGTATAATATAATTCAAAAATAGGATTGGTGTATACGGAATAAATTCCAATAACCTTTTAAAACCTTTTTTTCTACATTCAACATCATCAACATGATAAGACAACAGAGGTGTTGAAAAAAATATATTTTTGTAAATTTTATCTTTTTATCTTATAACTTTTAAATAAGTATATATATATATATATATATATATATATATATATATATATATATATATATATATATGCAAGTATATGATTGGTGTATAAAAATAAATTTCAAAACCAAAATTAAAATTTGTTTTGTATAATTTTCATTTGTTTTAAAAATTATAACATAAATATGTTATAAAATATTTATGTTATAATTTTTAAATAAATAATTATATATATATATAATTATATTTTTTTTAATCACTTGTTCACTGGCTGTCATCAATTCTGCCGATTTTGTAACTTCAAGACTTGTATCACTAAACAATTTTTATCGCCAAAAATAAAATAAAAAAATATAAAAATTTTTAATATTTCGACATTAAAAATTCAGAAACGGTTGATGTGTCGTTCGTTAAACGAAAACAACCAACCAACAAGGCAAATGGCTTTCTTTATTTAAAAAATAGTGTTTATATTGACCTTTATAAAAATATTCTTCTTTGGTAATTTTGAACCTATTCTCTGTCATTTCACCTAAATGAAGTGGTGAATCGAGAATTAAATCTGTAACCATTGAAAACAAAACCCAATTTTCTCTATTAGACCTGAAAATTTCAAAAAAAGTTGGCCTTCTTTACAGTAAAGGTTTTCTTTGCAAACAATTGCAAAAAATTGGTATTATTAGTGAAAAGAACGCCGTTTTATTGTCGGGCATCAAGCATAAAATGTATTTATAATGCGTAAATGTCAATCTGTGGTGAAAATTCTTATTTCATGTGTCTGGAAAGAAAATTTATTTTTTTCAAGCATTCTTCCTTTCGAATTTGTAAAAAATTGGAAAACATAACAATGAGAAACAAAACAGATGGCGGTATTGCCTAAGGTTATTTTAGTGCAGCCATCGCTATAAAAGGAATATGTTTCAATATACTAATAATGACCACCGAAATCCAAATATATATATATATATATATATATATATATATATATATATATATATAGATATAGATATATATATGCATAACGACTATCTACATATGTGCACATATGTTATTCAAAATTTAAATATTTTTGAATTTTTTTTTAAAAAAAATTTTAAAAAATCACAAAAACATTAAAAAAGGCGCATTGAATTATTTGTGTAACTTATAAATATAAGAAAAATGCGAAATCAACAGAAATTGCTGATACATCCGAACGAGTGGACGGAACGATTGCACAAAGGTTCGTCTACGAAACTCTGGGATATTGACAGAAATATATAGAATAAAATTGGATAATTGAATTGAAATTCAAATATTTATATATTAAAGAAAACACACACAAAGTCATCCACAGACAGATTCTACCGCTAACATTTATAGATTACAAAGGTTTACAGATTACTGTATGCTCTATCTGAATCACACACACGCACCAACCAACATTAAACAGACACACACAGACACACACACATATATATATATTTTTTTTTTTTTTTTTTTTTTTTTTTTAGCGTTTCACCCCAAGTAAGGAAGCCACTGGGACGCAAGGCGTTACAGAAGATTTGGAGCAAGATCAGATAGGAGTGATAGAGGAAAGGATGAGGAGAAGGATAGTGGATAGATCAAGACAACTGGAGATGTTGATTGACATTACATTTGAATAGTTGGAGATTATAGCTCTCTTGGAAACTGGAATAGGGAAGGAGTTCCACATTTCTTTATTTTAAGAGACATGAAGCTTTTATTCAGAAGAGATTTCTACATTTAGTGGTTTCAACAGTGAAAAACTTTTAGAGCGGGATGCCACCTCAAGGGCGCTTGAACTCATTTTTAAGTCTGGGAACCAGCGAATGCAGCTCCTCGGATATATTCCATGAAAGTATTTGTAAAAAAGACAGAGAGGGCGACGATTATTTTCTGTGAGAGAACGACTGTAGACGAGATGCTGCCAAACAGGTCCAATTATATTGGATATATCCGCCTCTTCTTATCAAGAACCCCGTATTTTTAATTAGAAGGGCTCCAGACCATATATGGTATAAATACACCATGCAAGAGCGAATGGTTGATTTGTAGATCTGAAAAATCGATTCATTTAAAGAAAAATTTTGACGCAGCACAGGAGTCAACTTTCCTTGCGGTGGACGAAGCAGTTGACTCAATGTATTTGTTCCATCTCAGGTCAGTAGTCAACGTGAGACCGAGCAGCCGCAGAGAGGTGCTTTATTTAAGTTGAGCATCAGACATTCTAATGGAGGGCAGGGAAGGATCTCTGACAAAAATTAATAGACCAGTTTTTTTTTTGTTCAATTAAAGTTGAGCATTAATATTCTTATATATATATATATATATATATATATATATATATATATATATATATATATATATATATTTAAATATATTTGTAATTATATTATTATATATATATATATATATATATATATATATATATATATATATATATATATATATATATTTATACATTGATTTTATTTTTAATATAAATATATTTGATTTTTTTTTTTTAACCCAACATATTTTTGTTATTTCATCATTTCTAGTTGATAGCCGTAAGTTTTCATTTGTCTTAAAATATATAGTATTTTCTCGAAAAAACTAGATACAAAAATACTAAATACTAAAATTTTTTTAAAAATAATTCTGAATGTATTTTATCGAATTAAAACCAAATGCCCATTGCAAGAAAAAATATATGCGTGTGTGTAATTTTTATATAAATTATTTATGTAATATATATACGCGGTAAAAATTTCTAAAGCGCTCAATATCTTTGATAGAACTAAATATATATACATATAAACATCTGTATACATATATATGCATATATATGTATATATATATATATATATATATATATATATATATATATATATATAAATTTTATATATATATATATATATATATTTATATATAAATATATATATATATATACCTATATATATATAACTATATTTATATACATGTATATATATACATACATATGTATAAATATGTATATATTTATATAAATATATATACTTTTTCATATAAATCCAATGAAACATAAATATACTGCACATGTTAGTACTAACATTATGTCCATTTTTAATGATGTCGTTCCTTGCAGAAATGACCAAGATTCTTTATTGATTTAAATCAAGAGAGTTTCCGGGCCAAAAAGGATATTTTGATCTGATTTTAAAATTTTCGTATAAATCCCTGCAGTAACATCTTAAAATCAGACAATGACCATACGTCAATTAATCGATCCAACAGTCCAAAGAATAGTGTTGGGCGTGATGAAAATCTGATGCGATCACGGATTTTTTAAGGCCATACACATTTCATCATATTTTTCAATAAATTCATATTAATTACGCCAAAATGTAAATGACCTAATCTGAGGAAAAAATTTTGTAATAATTACACCCTGTCATCCAGTGGGTCTAAAATTGACTGTATGCTGAAAGAAAAAAACTAATATATTTTATACATTTTTTAATTAAATTTTTATATAACGTATCTTTCTTTCTCTCTCTCTCTAATATATCTATATATATATATATATATATATATATATATATATGTGTGTGTGTGTGTGTGTGTATTATTATGGAAAATTATGTGTGTGTGAACACACACACACACACACACACACATATATATATATATATATATATATATATATATATTTAAAGTCATTCAGACAGAACAGACAGACAGACAGACAGACAGATCAGGTAAAAAAATCCGTGGCTAAGTAATCCAAGTAGACGCTATTAATACAATATATTTAAACTAATCCACAAAAGAGAGTTCAATATAATTTCTATTACAAAGCATATAATGAATTACAATTAATGAGATCGAAACGAATTACTACGTTTGGATCAAAATCCCACAAAATTATACCAATATTGTCAATAAAATAGTTATTTATTATTTATTAAACTGAGTACCTCTAGGTGGTGTAATGGTTCGCAATCTTGTCTCGCTCAGAATTATTGTGACTGAGTAGTGAGTTCGATCCCCACTGGGTACCCCGTAGTTTCGGCCTTGTGCCACATCTGAGCTACGCTTGAAACAATCACTATTATATATTAACCTTTTGACAGAATTGAAGCACGAAGAGACAGATTTTAATTCTCGAACACGTTTGGTATCTTTAACATTGATACGACGAATAAACAAAAAGTTCCTTATTTCTTTCACCCAACAACATTCCTTTTCATGAATTAGTCCCACGTGTTTGTTTATTCCACTTATTGTTGAAAATGAACACTGGAGAATTCGAAAATTCTGACTTTAAAATCCATTTTTTGGGATTCAATTGAGTCAAAAGGTTGATATATAATAAATATCAATTTTATTGGCAATATTGGTATCATTTTGTTGACTTTTTATTTTTCAAATTATATTGACCGGATTTTATATATATATATATATATATATATATATATATATATATATATATATATATAACATTAAAGCAGCATGGCCCGGCCTTGCCCTTGCTTGATTCAAAAAATCGTACGACTCATACAGCAATCGCTATCATTTGACTTAAAAATATTTTTGCCCTTCCTTGCCTTTAAAGGAGTGTCCTTTGCCGTGCTGATGTTGCTACATGCCTTACTTCTTGCCTATCTCACACTGCGAATTTTTTTTTCTAAGCTCTATACTAAACATTAAATCTGTTACGAAAAAAGAACTAAACAAAATGAACACAAAACGATCAGCTTTAAAAAGGACTCGTAACTGGAAAAACCGAATGAAAAAAGAATGTTAACAGCAAATACTTTTTCACACCCAACCCAGTTCTGAGGAATCAGAATCAACGTTGAGTTTATGCAAGTGAATGAACCAGTTGGAGTAAAGTGCCATGCATATTTAAATTTTTCCCACTTGTTACGAATGCAGCTATCGGTTTTTCTTTGCATGCTAGCATGCTAGTTAACATTTGTGTCAGTCAGCTGTTGGCTCTCAGGCTGCCCAATAGAATCTCCCTACCTATTCGTGGCAGCCAGCTATAGGCTCTCTCTCTGGCCAGTACAAAATGGCCGCAAACTACATGAAAACTGCCGTAGAAGCATGAAAAATCGATTATTTCTACTATCGATTGGGAAATGCAAACTTGGCCTTCCATTAACTTGGAGCATCTGCATGTAAATTTTGGTGCAAATCTGACGAAAAATTGCGGCCGTGCATTTGTTACACACACACACACACACATCCTGCCTTTTATAGATAGATAATATTATATATATATATATATATATATATATATATATATATATATATATATATAATTTTTTTTTTTTATTTTAAAGAACTAACAAAAAAAGGTTTAAAAAAATTTAAATTCAAAGAAAACTTTACAAGATTTTATTAAATTTCTTTACATTATAATAAAAAAAATTTTCAAAGAAGACGAATGTTTTTTTCGTGAAAATTTTTTTTATTCAGGTTTTCTAAATTTGTTTAATTCTTTTTTTCTTATAAACAGAGTATTTACTTAAATATTTGTATCTATAAAAAAGAATGTATAAACATAAAAATGTCTTAAAATTATATATATATTGTCCATTTCATATATATATATATATATATATATATATATATATATATATATATATATATATGAACATATAATATTAGGCAGCATATATTTTATATATAAAGAAATAATCATACATAAAATCAATCAGCAATATTAATTCGATTAATGGCGAAATCATTTCGCTCATAGAACATAATGTTTTCATTAAAATACCGTTAATCCATGAATGATGTGATCATCATTTATAAAACTATTGTCAGATGTTTCTAGTGTATATTTTTTAAGTTAAGCAAGTACTTTCGAAGATCCATGTCTCCATCATCAGGCTGTAATTTTTTTCCTTTAAAGTTCAAACTTGAAGACGAAATAATTGTTTGTAGACTGACAACAGTTGTATAATATATATATATATATATATATATATATGTGTGTGTGTGTGTGTGTGTGTGTGTGTGTGTGTGTGTGTGTGTGTGTGATAAAATATAGTAAAGCAAGGCATGGTATATATATATTGAGATCCGAAGACGTATTGGGATGGGCAAAGATGCATTCCCAAACCTAAGCAGAGTATGTAGAGTCAGAAAATTTTCGTTAGAAATAAAGAAAAGAGTATCGAAGTGTTACGTGACATCTCTTCTCCTGTGTGGCACCGAATGTTGGACAATCTCCTTGAAGATGAAGAAGAGGCTTAAAACGGCAAAAAAACCTACAAAATGATGCTGGTGATACCATGGAGCGAACATGTGAAGAACGACGATGTTTTGGAGAAAATGAAAAACAAAAAGGAAACTCATACTTAACATTAGAAAGTGGCAGTTGAAATTTCTGTCTCACATAATGAGGAAGGAGGACTTCTGAGATTCACAGGATAGATTGATGGAGAGAGACGAACAAAAGAAAACATCACGAAACATAATTGATGAGCTTGAGTAAATGGATGGCAGAACAGGATTTGGGAGAAACAGCAAAAAGACAAAATCTATTAAGAGCTACAAGGACAGGAAGATGTGGAGAGCCTGAAGGAATGGTATTTATAGGGTAAAAATATATCAATATAAGTGGCTAAGCGTGTTTAAATATAAGTGTGGATAATAATATCAACACCGTTCATGCTTTTTTTATATCTTTAAGCCATAAGGCTTGTATTTAAACATGAAACAGGCAGTCGCCACTCATTGTTAACACTGAGATATAATTACACACACACACACACACACACACACACAAACACAAACATATATATATATAATTTCTGTATATATTATATATGTGTTGTATTTATTAGAAAGTGCACAATATCAGTGATATAGCTAACATATTCATTTGTTGTTGTAAACACTGATGAACGCAAAATCGTGAAACCCAATTTTACAATTTATATCCATAAAAAATTTTTCCAACTAGGTTTTTTTTAACGTATTCAATGAAATATATATATATATATATATATATATATATATATATATATATATATATATATATATATATTTCATTGAATACGTTACAAAAAATGTTACCTAATAATTTTTTTTCTTTTCGGTTGATAAATTATATAAAAACTGTCAAAATGTTCTTTTTATCCGAGCGCTTTAGGCTATACATTTAGCCATTTTCAAGGTTGAAATATATTAACTATTAACAAGAAATTGTTTGTTGTATATATGTATATATATATAATGTTTTCATTTTCAAATCATGGTCAAGATATTGTGTCTATGTTCATAGTAGATATTATTTAGTGTTGTTTTTTGATTAAATTAATAAGGCTTCCATTATTTTTACTTTTTAAAATTTTTTGCATATATATATATATCAGACAAGTTTACGAAAGACTTTAAAGAATGAAATTGGGGCGTTTATTGTAAATAAGAGATGTTCACTATAATAACGTTTGAAGTAATATATATCAACAAATTCCGTTAACGTCTAAATAAATATGTCCACCAGAGGCTAATTTTTTAATGACCTGAATATATATATATATGGCTTATATACACATATATATATACACACATATATATATACACACACAGAGTCATCGAATATATATATATATATATATATATATATATATATATATATATATATATATATATATTAAAAAAAATTTTTAAGAACATTAAGATTTATAATCCGGTGTTCTTGGCAATTATTTTTTATTAAAAAAACAGTTCTCGATACAAAAGTAGAGTAAAATATTATAATTTATTTTTTTTTTTAAGATGGAATCATTGTTTTTAAAAAAAAAAAATGAAGATAATTATATATATATATTTGCACATTATCAAAATAATGCATGCTCTCAAACTTTTTTTACACACACACGTAACATTTCAGCACTATCAGATAAACACGCAAAATTTCAACACATTTTTACACACACATATATATATATATATATATATATATATATATATATATATGTGTGTTTGTGTTTTAAAATGTGTGTGTTGTGTGTTTTTTTTTACAATTGACGTTTGACCAGTGATTAATGAAGCAATGACGTTCTTTTGACAAAGGTTATCATCAATATATGCACTTGCTCGCACTCTCACAAAAACAAAACACGCACACACACACATGTATATGTTTATGAACTGTCACACAAGTAAGTACTCTCTCTCCCCCTCCCCCAGCTCTCTCGCCCTCTCTGACACACACCTACAAACATACAGATAAGTTTACAGAATGTTGCAAGAAAAAAATTTTCCCCACCCACCCAAACATGTATATGTGTGTGTGTGTGTGTGTGTGTGTGTGTGTGTTTATGTTGTGTCAATAAATAAACAGAAGAGACAATAAATAAAAGAAACAGATAAACTTCTTTGCGCGCCATTTTCTTTCTCTTTCAAAATGGCTGACATTTTCTCTATATATCTATGGCGGTTTTATGCTTCACTTCATTTCCACACTAGGGCGAAAGAAGTAAAAGAAGAAAAAAGTACCCTTGCCTGGAATAACCTTAGTCAGATAAGCACACTTTTCCATCATGAAGTTACTTATTCATATCTACTTTTGGGAATAGCCATGAGAGAAGGAATCTTTCCTCGTCCTCCAGACAACCATCTTCATTTATTATTATTATTATTATTATTATTATTATTATTTCACTAGTGTCGGCCTCTTGGCAAATGTCAGCAAATGCCCATAAAACAAGCCAAGCAACTCTCCTACCGTATTTACTCCGTTACTTTCTGTATATCTCTTATAAACCCAATATCAAATAACTCAGGCACCGAAACGGAAGAGTTTGACTGTTGCCATGGTGATAATCAGAAAAATAATTATATAGAGTAGTAGTGACCGTGAAAAATTCGCGGTTTTCCTCTTTGAATTTTCTGAGGAATCATAATTCTTAGGTTAATGATTCAATAATATCCTTGCGAGATCTGCGACTATAAAATATCCGTAAAAGTCCGCCTAATGCATCGCATCGTTACGTATCTGAGCTGAACAACTTTAACACATACGGCGATAACAATCATAAATATGAATGGAGGTCATTATTTAAAGAAGTAAAAGGGTACAAATAGAAAGATTCAAAACTGACAAGTTTTTTTTCATTTTCCTAAAGCAGACGTTAGAAATACGAGAGTGTCATTTCCTCCTCTATCTTCCCTTTCTTTTTCTCACTGACATCAAACAGCGTCTCTTATGTCATAAAATATATGCGTCCTCCGACAGGATTCGAACCTGTATCCTATACGGAAACGTCATAAAGCCTGACGTGCTTTTTACCGATTGAGCCACAGAGGAGAGTTTAGGTTAGAAAGGTCGATTTTTACTGTTTTAAAACTACATTCAGGCCGGTAAATGTTAATACTGTTTATTATAAAACAGAGCATTTACTTAAATATTTGTATCTATAAAAAGAATGTATAAACATAAAAAATGTCTAAAATAATTGTCAGATTTTGTCCATTTTATTATATATATATATATATATATATATATATATATATATATATATATATATATATGCAAGATTTCAAGATATAACTAAATAATGTAAAGAGACAATATGAATGAAGACAAAAGGAAATCTTATCTACTCAGTTTTGTTTATTCGACATTAAATTATGTCACGTCGGACATAATTTACCTAGACGTTTCAGTTAAGCTGATGAATATTTATGAACCTCTCGTAAATTTTGAAAAACTAACAGCATTTATGCTTTTGTTTATATATATATATACCAGTTACAAAATAAAATCGATATATTTGCCTTGATAACGTCCGTCACAGGGTGAAACACATCGACTAAGATAAGTTTTCTTTTGTCTATATATATATATATATATATATATATATATATAAATATGTGTGTGTGTGTGTGTGTGTGTGTTTGTGTGTGTGTGTGTGTGTGTGTGTGTGTGTATTATATCAAAATAAAATTTTAAAAAATAAAAAAAAATAAATAATCCAAAGTTCTTTCGTATTTTTGTTATTATTTTTTAAAAATAGTGCTCGATACAAAAGTAGAGTATAAATATAATTATTTATTTAAAGATATGATTCCAACGCTACATAAGCCGTTACCATAGTAATCTTAATTTCAATAATGAATATGCTTATAAAACGCGTAAATTTCACGAATTAGTTATTCCCAAACAAATTTCGCTTGAAGATAGAATAGAGCTTAGTACATTAATTCAGTTTAATTTAAATAATTATATTGAAGATTTTGGCTCTTGTTTTGAAACATGAGAACTCTTATGTAGCGTTGGAATCATATTTTTAAATAAATAAATATATATATATATATATATATATATATGTATATATATATATATATTATATTCATATTTATATTTATAGTTTCTTTTACGCATGAAACAAAAAGAAAACCACAGAGGATACGTGATGTCCAAAGTGTTGGAGACTAAGTTAATAAAAAGCCCTGATTTGAGAAATAAAATACAGGTTGCGTTGGATAAATTGTCGCCATTTATATCTTTAATTTCGCGCATGCGCAATGCTTGTTTTTGATTTTGTAGTCTACACAGTATAGTAGGGTCAGTTAGGAACCATCTGTGAGAAAAAGAGCGCCATGGCGTAATTCACTACATCGGAAATTTGGAAACGGCATGCTGTACTGCTTGGCATTTGCGCGGAAGCTCCAGTACGAACATTTCAGAGTGTTTGGGTGTCAATCTGAGGACAGTGCAGAGGATTCAGAAAGAGTTGATAGTACCTAATGGTGATTACGAGGGTAGGTAGATCGGAGGACTCATCTTCCGTTTGTCAAACCTCAACACGGAGCCATATATCAATTGCCTTTATATTGGTGCTTACCCTTGGTGAAGAGGGTGGCTGCTGGAAGACTCTGTTTGGCAACAGGATTCTGCCCAATGTCACACAAGCAGGAGAACCCAGTCATGGCTCTCAGACAATTCCTGTGATCACATCACTCCTTACTTGTGGCTATCTAACTCTTCAGACTGCAACACCATTGAGTATTATTTGTGGGACGCAGTTGAGCGAGAGACCAACAAAACGCCTTGTAACACCAAAGATAAACTAAAGGCAAGGATTATGGCTGCATTCACCAACTTAAACAAGGAGACCTTCCAGAAGAATTGCGGATGATTCCTAAGTGGGCTGGAGACTGGTTGAAGCCAATGGCAATTTTAGGGAATAATTATATTCTTTAGTATTTGAAGACATCTTTGAGTAATTTTGGTAAATATATCTATTAAAATGAGATGTCAGTGTTATTTAAATTTTGTTTCGTAATTTGTACGACAATTTATCCATTGCACTCTGTATATATATTTCTATATGTTTTTTGTTAAACAAAACTGACGAGTAAATTTTGTTTAGTTTCTTTTTTTAATATTTTTTCACTTTCAGTGTTTTCTTTTCTAGGCTTAAATGGTGAAGTTGCATACCCAGCAACTAATTTAGGTCGTGTTCATAAAAGTTCATTAATTGTGAATTAAAAAGACTTACTTTTCAGCAACTTTTAGAATTTCTACAGCAGCTCTTGTGCAGCACTTCTAATCCATGACTAAAATGCCTGGAAAGGTTTAATAGATTAGACGAAATCGATCGGGATCAACATACATTTGGACACTCACTGAATCCAGAATAGAAAAACACATGTGGACATTCAAGAAACATGTGATATAAAACTTAAAAAAATACCTTGTCAATCTTTTGTGTGTGTGTGTGTGTGTGTGTGTGTGTGTGTGTGTGTGTGAGTGTGTGAAATTTAAAAAACTCGGTCAGAATTCAAACGGCTTTTTGACCATTACAATACTTGTAACACCCCATATATATATATATATATATATGTGTGTGTGTGTGTGTGTGTGTGTGTGTGTGTGTGTGTGTGTTATTTATTCTGGTCTTCAATTGGTGTATAACGAATAAATTCCAATAACCAAAAAATACTATTCTTAAAAGAGTGCTCAATACAGAGTAGAGCAAATATAATTATTTATTCGAAAATGATAACATAAATATGTTATAAAATCACTACAAAAATAGCCATTTTGTTTCCACACTTCTGGTATCTTATCAACTGATGGTGTTGAATGTGGCCTTGGTCTGGAAGAAACGGCTTCGCTCGCCTTCTACCATTGCCCCCAGGTCCGCCCCTTATGGGACCATGTCGGCGAGGTGACGGCTCGTCTCGCTCCCGAACAGCTTGTGTCCATTGATCGCGCATATGCGTGTGACAATGTGTCGCCCCCGTATTCTGGGGTGAAACGGATGGTGTTTCTTACGTTGCTGCCACGGCCCGAATGGTGATTTGGACGACGCGACAGGAGGAAATCTTGCGAGGCAATCGTCTTTCTCATCAGGATCTGATCCGATTCTTTGAGCATTAGCTCAAGATGAAGATTAAAACTGATAGAAAGCGCATGCATTCAACAGTCTTCAGCGAAAGGTGGGTGAAAGAGGCGAGCTTGGTTCGTTTAAACAGGGCTAGCCTTGATTTTTTCTTTTAGGTCAAACCTACGTCACATCAACAAGTGGTTTTCCAATGGAGCCCCCTTGGTTAGGGTTGATTGAAGCTTTAGTCTACCTAGTTAATGTGAGTAACTGTTGTTCCTGGCCTGTTCCCTGGCTGCCTCTTTGGTTATGATTTAAGTCGAGATTTCCCCCTCCCCCAGTTTGTTTTGGCCCTCCCTTTTTCATCTCGACTGGGTCAGCTTTATATTTTCCCCATGCCCGTATTATTTTTTTATCCTTTTCCCACACCCGTAGTGAGAGAGCTTCTTGATGTTGTCCCATGGGCAGAATACAGCGGCCTCTCCGTTTTGAGGGTTGGACGGGCCCTACTAACATCAGTTATGTTTAATTTGATTTGTGTTAATATTTCAGTTTGTTGCTGGGTTCATCTCCCTCCCCTTTCATTTTTCATCACAGATTTTATATATTTTTCACAATCATTAAATTTTTATGGCATGGGGCGCATTTTGTAGGTCCCCCTAGAGAGGGTGTGGTATTATGGTGCATGGAGGATTGATTGGTGATGGACGAGTTCTTGTGGTGAATGGGTAAATTGTAATGAGTGAATGGGTCGTGAATCGGAATAGCTAGGTATAAGATAGTTAGTGAGGACCAACCTTAACTCCTCCCCTTTTTTCAAACTTTGCCACAATTATGTAATTTTTACATAATAAATATCTAGAAGCTATACAAAGAAGAACATTACAAAAATTGACAGAAAAGAACGATCAATTAGCTTTTCTTCATACCCTGCCTGGTGGCAACGCTGCTGGTGGCGCCAGGGTGGCGGTCCAAAATAGCCATCGAAACCGTGATATCATTTGGTCGGCGGCTGATGAAGACAGGGTTTCCTTTAAACAGTTAACACATTATTGTATGTTAAAATATATATATATTATATTTATATATATATATATATATATATATATATATATATATATATATATATATATATATATATATATATATATATATCCCGGAAATCCGGTTGAGTTCTCTGGTTTTTAAAATGGAGCCATAAAATAATGCAAGCATTACGCTTTAATCGAAATTTTATTCTATGAGTTTTATTGGGTTTGATATATAGAGAAAATTTTTAGTATAAAAAAAATTTTTAAATATTTAAATTTATATAATAATATTTATATATATATATATATATATATATATATATATATATATTTATTTTATATATATATATATATATTATATATATATATATATATATATATATATATATATATATATATATATTTATATATATATATATTTATATGTTTTTATTCAATATAAACACACACACACACAGATATATTGATATATATATATATATATATATATATATATATATATATATATATATATATATATATATATACACCGGAAATAATTTGAAAATCTCTGGTTTTTAAAAATAGCGGCCTTCATTTTGCTATCAAGAATTACGCTTTAAATACCAAATTGAGTTCTATGAGTTGCTGCTGGGTTTCCTATATTACCAAGTGTTAAAATTCCCTCTCTTTCCTGACGTGCGACGATAGACTCGGGAATAAGATCGAAGTGAAGACAGTTCAGTTGTGTTTCGATTCCGGCTTTAAGCAAACGGACGTCTAGCAAATGAGTGAAGAGCTGTGATACATGCAAAACAGTCTGTCTGTGGATTTTCTATATATATATATATATATATATATATATATATATATATATATATATAATATATATATATATATATATATATATATATATATATATATATATATATATATATATATATTATTTATATTGTAGCAATTGGTTAATTTTAGGAAAGGGTTCTATCAGTTATATAATATGTTAGAGTTAACATATTTATTTACGTTGGTGTGAGTTTGTGTCCCTTGGTTTCACTCACTTTGCTATCGTGTTTGCCTGACGATCGCAAATGGCGTGAAACTACAGGGTCATGATCTCACATCAATGCATATATATATATATATATATATATATATATATATATTCAACCTTGTTTTATTGAATAATAATAATACAGAAAAAAAAAACCAACGAAATCCATCCCTGATGAATTTCATCTTAACATCAAGAAACTGATTAGAGAACTGGAAAGTATCAATATAAAAATAGGCATGATAAGTCAGTATTATTTAATGAAACAAGTTTGATCTAATCCTGCTCTCTCTCTCTCTCTCTCTCTCTCTCTCTCTAAAATAAATAAATATATATATATATATATCTCGGTCTCACGTTGACTGCTGACCTGAGATGGAATAAATACATTGAGTCAATTGCCTCGTCCACTGCGAGGAAAGTTGGCTCCCTGAGCCATGCTAGGAAACCGATTTTCCCTGAGTCGATCCTCCAGATATACAAATCCACAATTCGCCCTTGCATGGAGTATTGCTGCCATATATGGTCTGGCGCCCTTCTGTTTGCCTCAGGGTTCTTGATAGGCTCCAGAGGCGGATATGTTATATGGTTGGCCCTACCCTGGCGTCTCGTCTACAGTCACTTTCTCACAGACGCACCGTCGCCTCCCTCTGTCTGTTCTACAAATACTTTCATGGAAATTGCTCCGAGGAACTGCATTCGCTGGTTCCCAAACTTCATGAGTTCAAGCGCCCTACGAGGCTGGCATCCCGCTCTCACCCCTTCACTGTCGAAACTCCTAAATGTAGCCGTCTCTTCTACTCTAATAGCTTCATGTCTCGCACCTCTCGCCTGTGGAACTCTCTTCCCTTCTCCTGTTTCCCTGAGAGTTATAATCTCCAGCTATTCAAGTGTAATGTCAATCGACATCTCCAGTTGCCTTAATCTATCTACTACCCTCATCCTTTCTTCTATCACTCCTATCTGATCTTCCTATTTTCTGTAACCCCTTGCGTCCTAGTGGCTCCCGCCTTGCTTGGGGGGTGAAATGCTTAAAAAAAAAAAAAAAAAATATATATATATATATATATATATATATATATAATTGAAGTCTAATCTGCCAATTTTATTTAAAAAATTTTGAACGTTACTTTTTTTGGTACCCTTGTTTGAAATAGACGCCCCTTTTTATATTAAACATATGTATTACGTCTATCGGCCTGCGTATCTCGAGAAATCTTAAAGAAAATGTGATCTACTCCGAAAAAAATCGGACCTTATTCTCCTTTGAAAGAGAAACCACCCCGTTTCACCCGGCGTGCTTTCTATCGCTCAGCCATATACAACGTCACAGCTCAAAATTGTTCGATTTACCCTTTTTAAGGAATGCACACTTCCTCGTTCACTTACTCCTGAAATCCCGTATCTGCCCAGTTTCGTATCCAAAACGTAAACAAAGCAATTTCTAAAGAATTGATGGATTTTAGTTTTATTCCAAATCTTTTTTTATTCATGACATAAAAAGAGTCGTTGCCGCGAAAAATTCTGATGTTTCGATATTAATTAGGTTCGGTGAACTGCCTGAGCTGTTAGGCACACACTCTTGGTGTTCAGTCGTAGAAGTAATGGTAATAGTAGGTACCTACCAAGATAGATATGACCAGATCAGTTCACTGTTACGCATAGACTGCGGTAGGTATAGTCATAAATATGTAAGTCTAAGAAAAGCGATAGACTCAGTGTTTCGTAGGTGAGTAGGTAGATGGTAGGTATAAAGATTTTTTCTGAACAAAAGTAGATTAATCCCCGTTCTTATAAAAACGCCATCTTATTTTTTCCCAGATAAACAAAGAAAGAATCGAAAAAGTACCCGTTTAAATAAATGCATTACGATAAAATGTTTGGAAAAAAAGAGCCTGAGTAAGCCGTGAATCTAATAAAATTATCATAATAATTGTTGGAATGGAAAGGAAGGGAGACAATCCATTAGGACAGGCAATTTTATTAGACGTATACAACTCGCTGCAGGTGAACAAAAAATTGTGTTCGTTGCAGCCTTAAAAATTGTCAATAATTCTTTATGTTCGAGAAAGATATAACTTTTATTGACTGTGAAATGCATTTTAGCTTCGATAAGATTTAGATATTCTGCTATCCTACTCGCTCGACGAAGGCTTCTGGTATAAACTGAGGGAGAATTCACCGGATTTGCAATTTTCATTCTAACGTCAGGAGTGTGTGTGCGCATGCCCGTAAAATCTATTTCCTGTGTATCAGGAAGAATCACTCGTTTTGTTATAAAACATTTTTATTGTATTTTCAAAGCCGTCGACAACAAAAGTTCTCTAAACTTTTAGAACACGGAAGTGTGGGTACAAAAAAACACGACAAAAAATTCTGGATATATATATATATATATATATATATATATATATATATATATATAATATATATATATATTTCTGTTTATACGTTGTTTTATAGACACAAATAATTAAGTAAATGCTCAGTTTATAATAAACAGTATTAACAGCATTTACCTGAATGTCCGAGAAATTTTATAGAAAATATGCGTCCTCCGAAAGGAACTGAACCTATATCCTACATGGTACCGTCATATAGCCTGACGTGCTATACCATTTAGTTACAGAGGAACAGTCTGGTTAGCAAGTTAAAAACAGTAATTCGACTTTACTAACCAGACTGTAGCTAAATGGTATAGCACATCAGGCTAGTTGATAGTTACGTGGAGGATGTCAAATGTTATCTTCTGTCTTTGTAACTCCTGTTCTTTTATTGTTCTCTCTCATAAAAACTTAATAATGTTTATTTTTTATTTTTCTCTTACACTTAGTAGCCATTTATGACTTAGTGACTTTATTGCCTTACTTGGCGTTAAATGATTTTAAAAAAGTGAATGTAACCAACCCGACGTGGATTCGAACTCAGCACCCCGAATTCACATACCGAAGTGCCATCCGTCACACCAGCCGCTGTAAAATTAGCGAGTACGAGAAAAAATGAAACCATCTGCTTCGATACGTACAGTGTAACGTCTCCTTCACTCCCTCATATATTCTTCTATATGCTGTTTACATTCAGGACGTTGTTAACCATGGCTCTCCACAATTTCCTGTCCTTTCTCGCTCTTAGTAAAATTTGTCTTTTCGTTATCTTTTCTAAACACTGTTCTCAAAACGATTTGCGCAAGCTCTACAGGTAGGTTGTGCGCTGGTTTTCTTTGTTTTCCTTACCTTCAGTATGTCCCGTGAGTGTCAAATTTTCCAAGCCTTCTTTCCTCATTACGTGCTCAAGAAATTTCAAAGGTCTCTTTCTGCTGTTAAGTATACTGTGTCTATAATTAGTGGGAGCTTTAACGTTTCCTCATCCCTGAAATATTTACATCACAGCAAAATGATTGGGGGTTTTTTGGGGGGAGGGGGTAATTTGAAAATATACTTTTCGTGACAGGAAATCTTAAAATACAAATATTTCCCCCAACTTGCCTTCTCCTCTGGAGTGGGGAATTAGGATACGCCGACTGCTTCCTTTAAAAAAAAAAAAAGAGAAAAAGACCCCACGACCTATAAAAAGAAACGTCTACCAAGAAATGCTTATGGGCTCAAATATAAATGACCAATATGTGCCTATCCCCGAACCAAGTAATTGTAAAAAAAAAAAAAAAAAAAAACAATATTTATCTATTCCGGAAATAAGTAAATGCTTATAAAATCAAATATGATGAAACAATATTTAATACTGCAGAAACAAATAGATGCTTATAGATTTGTAGTGAACAAAACAAGATCTAGATTTAAAATTCAAATGCTAAGCACTGACTCATTGATTGTGTTAGAAATTTAAAAAAAAAACTCGAATTTACAAACTTTGCTTAACACACACCCAAAAGCGAATCCAAAACAAAACTCGTGAAATTTCACACTATGATGCGAAATGTTTTTCGGCCAATAGAAAACTAGGAAACATTTAAAAACAAAATTCAAATAATCTTCAATTCTCAGAAATAAATTTTTTACGGACCTTTTCGCGAGCCGACATGAAGTTTGTTCGTCGTCCAAGGGAAAGGCCCGAATCATATCCGGAAGTGAATTCCCAAATTACCTTTACAAGCCCTACAAACAAAATAAAAGATGGACAAGTTCGCCTGTCACCAGAGAGAAGGAGACGATCGTATTAACACGTCCCTTGACAAACGGCAAGCGATCGTTATTATTATCTCTACCTTTCTCCCTCACCTCCTTTATAATTGATAAACGAACGGAACATTTTAAGACTGAGCGATTACTTCATAGACATTCCTACCCTACGCTCATACATACATACATACATACGTTCCTGCCTACGTACACATAAACTCATTCTTGCAAGGACTACTATAAACATTTTGATGAGCTTGTATCAATCAAAATACATTAATTTTATTTGTAGAGACCTTAATTGATTTATATGTATATAAATTTGTTGTTTCACTTTACAATTTGATTTTCTTGTTTGATACCCTTCTTATGGTGGGCTATCTAACTAACAAGGCCAAATCAAACTAATCTGTTTCAACACTAATACACTTCTCTATAACTGATAAGCCACTATGGATTCAACTATAAACGACTAATCCCCGAAACAAGCAAATGCTTAAAAATTCAAATATAAACTACCAATGTTTATCTTTTCCTGAAACAGGCGAATTCTCATAAACTCAAATATAAACAACCAATACTTATCTATCCTCTAAAGAATTTTTTTTTTTAATAGTTATATTTTTTCCTTCCTAGTTTTTTTATTGGTTGAGCCAGGATCCGTCGCCCGGGACGCAGAGATGAAAAAAATAGTTAAATATTCTTCTCTTGCTGATAGATTTTTTTTTTTACTCCTGTGGCAAAATGGAGACTTTAGGGGTTATTGGCCCTTGTTCGATGGCGTTCCTTCGGAGGATTGGCGCGATTGTTTCTCGATTAAGGGACGAGCCTCGTGAAACGGAAATGGCTCTTGCAGCGTGTCTCACTGGCGATGGTTCGAAACCAATGCTTTCTCCATCATTTCGACTGACAGAGGTTAGAAAAAAAAAAATATTGTTACGTTGTTCTGGAATTGTCATCAGTGGTCAACTGTAATTGTTTTGTTTCAATAAAAAATTTATAAGGAAAAAATCAATAATTACTTTGTAAAATAAATTTTTCTTTATAAAATTCAAAATTATGCTTTAATATTAGTATAAATATATTACAAAATATAAACGACTATTTACCACTCCTTAAAACAGGTAAATTATAAATTCAAATATAAAGCAGCAATATTTGTCTTTCCCTGAAACAGGTAAATTCTTATAAATTCAAATATAAACAAGCAATATTTGCCTTTCCCTGAAAATGGTAAATTCTTATATATTCAAATATAAACAAGCAATATTTGCCTTACCCTGAAACAGGTAAATTCTTATAAATTCAAATATAAAAGAGTAATATTTGCCTTTCCCTGAAACAAACAAATGCTTACAAATTCAGGTATAAATGATCAATATTTACCTATTCCTGAAATAAATATTTACAGACTTGAATATAAACGACCAATATTTGCTTATGATTTGAAAGAAAAGAAATTTTTTAAGGATTTATGAAGATAACTTAAATTTTCAGCCCAAGTCTAAATGTGAAATAACCACAGTAAGAGTCGAACTCACATATCAATCGTAATTCCCTCTTGCTATTACACAACGTCGAAATGAAAAAGAAAAAAAGAATTCCTTAAAAAACGTTTTTGAACATTCGGGACATTTTTTCTGACAAAAAATATGAGCGATAGTTACTTAATAAAGTGTAATTCAAAAATATGCAAAACTAAATAAAACGTTGAAGGCTATCCTCTTCGAGGAATCAATTGTCGCATCAATACTCTTGAGAATTGCATGTGATCACTTTGACTGATATTGGTTAAATAGCAGCGTAGACATTGCTCTCTATCTGGTAGATAGACTTGAATAGACAAAATGATTTTATACAATAAAAATAGCGAATAATAAATTCAATAGAAATGAAATGATAGATATGTAGATAGATACGATAGATAGATAGATAACTAGGCATAGAGATATAATAAGGACATAGAAGCAAAATAGATAGATATAATAGATAATAGATAGATAAATAAGATATTAAGATATATAGATAAATAGATAACGTTCAATAGAAATAGACAAAGAATATAATTAAAGATAATAATACGAATAGACATAAAGATAGATAGATAGATAGATAGATAGATAGATGTTATTTGTTTTGTTCAAATGTACCATAGTGATAGTCAAGGTAGAACCAATAAAGAAGAACTCGAATACGGATATGGAATAACACAGATATATTACAAACAGGAATATATTTTGGAGAAGTAGAAAACATCAATTACGAACAATCAGGTTTAGTAGTAATTATCTGAACGCGACTCTGTTTCGGACTGCCTCTGACTCCTCAATTACTCACTCAGCTTATGACTGACTTCCGACTTCTTCACTCCAGACTTCAGACTGAACTTTGAACTAATCTGCTTCCTTTGAGGCGCAGTATTTATTACGTATGGAATAGTCCATTATGATATTATGGGTAAGGTCCATAACAGACAGATTCTCCAGATAGATAGATAATAGATAGATAGATAGATAGATCATCTGATATTACGTTGAATAGACAAAAATAGATAAAAATAAATAGATAGGATACAGACACCTCGAGGTGGTGTATGGTTAAAAAGCTTGTCTATATATATATTATAAATTAAAGACTGAGCAGTGACTTCGATCCTCACTTCTGCATTAATTTTTATTTTTTCTTCCACATCCGAGCTACGCTTGGAAAATTGCTATGAATAAATAGGCATGAATTGACAAAAGTAGATAGATATGAACAGCCAGTCTATGAGAATGATTGCCCTGAACTGAGAAGTGTAGCAACAGGGAACTGTTCCATTGTCTTTCCCAAAAAAATATGGCAAAAAAATCTAAAAAAATCAATTTGTTTCTGTTTAAATATTTTTCCTAATTTTCAGTTCATGACATTTTTTTAATAAAATTTAATATTGCCCAATTCTAGGTTGGTCTTTTAAGCATTGAAGCGAAATCCCAATGGTAATTAGATTTATAAAACTAGATTATCAGTTAAAGGAATACGAAAAGACCCCAATTTTATTGTCAGGTCGCCCAGTCAACGTTACATTCCCTTACCATATATTGTTTGTTTTTTGTTTTTTTTAATAATTTTGCAAATTGTTCGCTGTTGTATATGCAGACGATACAAAAATGACACCGCCGTCCACGCCGTACTATTATGATGTGATGATGATTGCCAAATTTTGGTGTTGAATTTTTGGCTTCTGGGCATTGCTTCTTTTTTTTTTCGATTCGAATTCTTCTCTCTTCAACGAACAATTTTCACTTAAAATTTAAAGTTTTTGAAAATACATCGCTATTCTTTGCCATTCAATTATGAACGAATCGGAAACATATATATTAGACGTCAAAGTTTTATTTATAAAATTTTTGTGCAACTCTATATCTTTAATCTTCTCTCTTTAAATATCTACCCTATTTTTTCCTTCTCTCTCTTGATTGCTTTTCTTTTAATTGAATACTTTCTGTCTAGATAGATATTTTCTGAAATAGATAGATAGATAGAATAGATAGATAGATAGATAGATAGATAATTAAAAAATAGACAAACAGATAGAAAGATTGATAGATATACAGACAAATAATGATTAGAAAAAGATAGATATGGATAAAATAGATAGATAAATAGATAATAGATAGATAGATATATAGATAGATAGATAGATAGGTCTAAACAAGAAGATAGATAGATGAATAGATAGATAGATAGATAGATATCACAAAGATAGATAAAATGAACAATAAAAAAAAATATTTAAATAGACATAGATAGATAGATAGATAGATAGATAGATAGATAGATAGATAGATAGATAGATAGATAGATCAAGAATACAGATAGATAGATAGATAGATAGATAGATAGATAGATAGATAGATAGATAGATAGATAGATACTTTCAATCTTAAATTGATATCATTCGTCTGAGCTTTATAAGTTGATTTTAGTTCCTATCCCTTTTTACTCTATGATCAGTGGAGTATCGGAGTATGTGACAAAAATACAAGTGATAAACGAAGAAGAAACGTTTATAAAACGTGTTTATACAAAGCATAGCATATCAAAAAGAAAAAGCTAAGAAATTACGATCAGATGTCAAAAGAGAGTTTCACGAAGAAATGGTTTCTAAGAACGCTTATTATAAAGTAGGTGAGCGAGTTGTGCAAGGTCGAATTCTTTGGTTCAGTGGAAGTGGCTGACAAGAGAATTTAGCTTAAAGGCACCAGTATTTTCCTACCCAGCCCAATGGATATAAGCTTTGTCGAAACGAATCGAGGTCTAGCTATGTTGGTGCAAGAAATCATTTGTTCATCTTCCCTGGAAATATCTGACAAGCGCAAATATTTAAACTATAAGTTTCCAACTTTCGTATTTTTAAGCATTAGATTTTTTTTTAAAATCCCCCCACTTATTTACATTATTCGGACTATTGTCTTCATCTTTGTCGCCATATTTATCAAAAACGTTTCGGACCAAAGTTGAACGCTCCGGCCTTCTTCAGGTGGTTGGAATTCAACTGAACCCTTTATTTCGTTCACTGGGGTAGACTGTTCTAGTTCCACGTGCCATGTTTAATGGATGCCAGTTATCAGTTATCTCCTGTGAATTTTCCCTCTTAAAATTCTCCACTGCCTTAACCGGGTATTGAACTCTCATTCTTTGGGTCCTGTCACTGGATCTAACCAACGCTTTTATCCACTCTGCCGTATGTCATTGAGGACACATGGCACAGTGGATAAATATGGCGAAATATAACTAAATGTGGCTAAATATGGCGACAAAGATGAGGACAATAGTCCGAATAATGTAAATAATGTACATAAAACCTCATCCCACTATTTAGTATTGTTGAATTTATCGCTAACATTTTTGTCGAGATTTACAAACTCTACATTTCGTTCAATTTTTCAAACCAATCGATGAAATTTGAATAAGCTGATTTGTTTGAAAAAAATATTTTGACAAAAAATCCTACTCCGCGGTTTAATAATTTCCTTAATTTAAGTTATATAACATCATGGTAAATAATTGTTTAAAAAAAATTCTTTTTTTCTTTTTTAACAACGAAGAATAAATTCTTAGGATTTCTTACTCTTGAGCATACAACATACAACTATTTATTTCTGGAGCTAAATTCTAATTTATGAAGTGTTTGGCCTTGTGATTTCTTTATAGTTCTCGCAAAGGAAGGACGGACTGAAAAATAGATTCTTGTATATATAAAACATAAAGAAAAGATATGCAAAGAAACAATATTGGTTTTTTATTAAATAATTATGTTATTTTAATCATTGAATTGTTTTTTTTAAAATAGTGGGAGTATTGGGTATGTTATATAATAAAACTTTTAATTTTTCCCCTAAAATTAATGAAAATTTATTGTACTAAGCTACGGGTCCTATTAAAACCAACTGTCATTTGTAAAAATTAGCTGTTTGCACATCTCCCCAAAATTTGTTTTCAAGCACTCAATGTATGGCTGCTTTAGAGGGTGGGATAGACGGGCGGAAGTCACATAATTTTATGCACACTAACACACATAAATATTTCAATCTCTGGCCTATGTGTTTCGCCAGAAAACATACACTCAGTTTCAGTGGAAGTAGTGAACAAGCGATATTTGTTTTAATACCTCAAGTTCTTGCTGCAGTAGATTCCAACGTAGCCCAGTCGTTATAAGCTTTGCCTAAACGAATCGAGACAGATTTGTTGCGAAATATCATTATTCCTATTTTGTGGTAATATCAGACTAATGACTAATTTTAAGAATCTAATTGTCGGCTAGTGTTTTTCAACATGGCACAGTAGATGTAACCTTTGCCTAAACAGAACATGAGTGTGAGTTCAATCGCTGGGAATAGTAGTTCAAAAAGATATACACTGTTCTTTTCTGTTGAAGGAGCTGGAAAATAATGTTAGCTTTAACGTGTCAACTCCCCACCCCGCCATTTTGGCACAGGGGAGAGAAACTTTTTCTTAACTGTATCGAGATTATAAGTTATTTCTAGGGTGGGTTGGTATCAAAAGGCATTTATTCTGTTTCAGGAGAAACATCTAACAGCAGACATCAGTTTTAAAACTCCGAATTCCTACTACTGTATTCTTCACTATGGTGTATTCCATATAAGATTTCAACATGACATATTACATATAAGATTTCAACATAGCGTATTCCTTATAAGATTTCAACATAGCGGATTCCCAATAAGATAATATTTCAACATGGCGTATTTTAAATCAGATTTCTACATGGCGTATTCTATATATAATTTCAACATGGCGTATTCTATATAAGATTCAATCATGGCGTATTACATATAAGATTTCAGCATAGCGGATTCCCTATAAGATAAGAATTCAACATGGAGTATTTTATATCAGATTTCTACATGGCGTATTCCATATAAGATTTCATCATGGCGTATTACATATAAGATTTGAATATGGCGGATTCCCTATAAGATAAGATTTCAACATGGCGTATTTTATATCAAATTTCCACATGGCGTATTCCATATATAATTTCAACATGGCGTATTAGATATAAGATTTCAACGTGGCGAATTGCACATAAGATTTCAACATGGCGTATTCCACAGAAGATTTACCTAAACGTATTAATGCCATGCGTTCAATCGCTGGGTTGAGTGGTTCAAAAAGCCACATATTCTGGTTTAGAGGAAAAAGCTAATAAACGATACGGAATAATGAAGCAGAATTAACTATTACGATATTTCTTTTCGTGTGAACAGCAGAATGAGAACAATCTACTCCGTTGCTTGAATAAAGGGTTTGGTTTGAAATTCCTAGATCATAAAAACATGGAGACCAAAACATTGTCGTTGTAAAAAGCAATTCGAGGTCATTAATCATTGTATAATATTTCCTCCAATCAAAAATTAATTTAAATATCTATCTTCTAATGTTGCAGTATAATACAGAATTGTAACAGCCAATAATTCACGATGCTTAGCAAGAGGTGACAAAAGAAACATAGGCGGTATTAACGTATCAAACTGCTGCTATAATTCTGAAGGATTATTTTTGCACCCTCAAACTGTCATATAAGTTTTAGCTTGTTTATTTAAATAAAACTCCATTTTAGCATGTGGGTGAATAGCTTGTTTTTGTTATGCCTGTTGGCGGTCACCAAAACTGATACGGATGGTTGTATGTCTTTTGTATACATCGGTGGTCACAAAATGGTGGGAGGGATTCACTTACATCATAGCAACAAAATGCAGCTTCGTGTTCACGGAGATAAAAGCATACTTGACAGAAAATCAAACGTGAAGATATAACAAGAAATGCATGTTAAATTGTGTGTTAATTTCACGCAATTTATTTATATTTTTGTGTGTATTGTTGTGTGTATTTTTTAAGTTACGATAGTTTTATTGTACATGTATTTAAAAGGGAGAAATTTACTTCGTAGTATTATAGAGAGAAGTTGGACACGTGTTGCCCGTATTAAGGTTCGTGGTGAAGAGATTTTTGGCGGGATGTCCGTATTTCCGGCAGGAACAGTTTTTATTGTATGCTGGGAGTATTTTTTATTATTTTTCATTTTTATTTGATTTTTTTATACAACTTTGTTATGTTATTGTTTTATTTTATTTTATTTATCATTTTCATTATTATTATACATTTTATATATATATATTTATTTATTTATAATAATAATAATAATAATATCCCTACAGGCATACCAAAATTTACATAAACAAGTTAAATCGTTTATGACAATTTGACAGTGTAAAAGTAATTCTGTCGTGTTAATTCTTCCTATTTTTCTCTTCTATCAAAATTTTGAATTCGTTAATTCTTCTTCTGTGTGCCGCGTCTCTTAAAGACGTTGACGATCATGGATCTCCACAACTTCCCGTTATTTGTAACTCTTAATAAACTTTGTCTTTTTGTTATCTCTCCCAAACCCTGTTCTACCATTCATTTATTCAAGCTCATTAGGTAAGTTTCCTCTTTTTCACGTGCCTTCAATCTGTCCTGTGAGTATCAAATTTTCCGAAACCTCTTTCCTCATTATGAACACAGCCCAATGTATTCTCAGCATCCTTCTGTAGAATTTGTTGCTGGTGTAGAGTAGTTTTCACAGTGGAGGCTTGTATTTCACTAAGTCGGTCCTAAAAGGGTCCGACGTACAAAACGTTAGGAACTTGAAATAATAATTAATGACGCAGCAATCTAGTTGGGGTGGTGGATACTTTAATGTCCGGCATCGACTGGCTCACTCAACTCCACTGAGCTCAACTGACGACCGCTACTACTACTACTTATTATGTGTGGGAGAGTCTATTAATAATAGAATAGGTACGTTCAAGTATAACAGTTGCCTAAAGTCTTTTCTCTTTATCTGTGAGAAGATTGTCCACCATTCACTGCCTTATGGGGAGTGGGGCTGATATTATGTAACAGTTCAATAGTATTTTCTTTGTTTCTAACGAAACTTTCTTTTCCCGTAATACTGTGTTTAGCTTTTGGAAGGCATCTTTGGCTATCACAATGCGTTTTCAGATTTTAGTTTTGCACTGTCTGTACTCTGTTAAAACTCTTCCAGGATATTTAAATGCACGTACTCCAATTTGTAATTTGCACGTTGGGTAAGAAACACGCATTCTATCTATTTGCAATTGATATTTAGTCCTTTCTTCGCGCTTTCCTCCACTACCTGCTGTAGTTTCCTTTCTGGGCCTGCTACCAACACAGTACCATCTGCATATCCTATGTTTTTTAAAACTGTGACCAGCAATAATGAATCTTGGTGGGGCTTCATCTCCTTTTAAGAATTTTTAATCGTTGTCTCTGAGTAGTCAAGTAAATATCTTTCATTTTAGTCGTGAATTTTTTCTCTCTTTTCGATATAAAATGTTTTTGCAATCTAAAATATTGCTGTTGGGGTTTATATTCTGTAAGTTTTGGAAGAAATAGAAAAAAAATTCGTAAGAATCAAGGAAAAGAGTACTAAACTGTTACTAGATATATGTCCTCCTCTATGGCAGTGAGTGGATTTACTTGACCTCTCCACTGAGTCAGGTTGTGACTCAAGGTCAGGTTTTAACGTGGGGACACGAGTGTCTTCACTCGGGCCTCTGGTTTTACCTGGTCATAGCTTGTTCAAGCTGTTCTAAGCTAGTCATACCTGGTCAGAGCCTGTCCAAGCTTGGCATAGCTGTGATACTACCAGCACAGGGACGGATCCCTGGCATCGGCAAGTATCAGAATTTGTATACCTCAGAGAGAGAGAGGTTTATACACTCACCTTCATGGCAGTGAGTGCTGGACAACCTCTTCAAAGATGATAAAGATTGAGGTGACTCATTTACATATGAAGTCATAAAGATTATAAATAGCTACGGATATTACCCAGAAGGCGGTTCAGTGCAGACTACTTCCGGTGAGTAAGTAACGCTACAATGGCATCGCCGATATGTAAAGAACTGAACGAACAATTATCGACGGCTAAATATGCGTGGCTTAGAATACTAGCAGCTAAATCTAGAACAAAAAAAGCTGAAGGATTTAAAGTCAGTTGGAGGAGAGAACTAAATAATTGATCTCTTATTGGCAACTGTTGGTTTTAGGGCCATTATAAAATTGTCAGCAATTGCACACCTAAGACAGCTGAAGGAAATGACCTTTGGCAATATGTCAGCTAAATGCATGGTCATCACTAAGAGGAAGAACCCGAAATGCGATTTGCAGGTCGGTAACACTAGAATGAAGCAGACACGCAAGTTTAAATAACTGGAAAGCATCTTGAAAAAGGATGCTAAATGTGACAATGAGATCCGTAGACGTATTGGGATGGCTAAGGACACATTCCAAAAACTGAGCAGAGTATTACGAGACAGGAGGATTTCTTTGTTACCAAAGAAAAGAATACTGAGCTGCTACGTGACATCTGTTCTTATTTACGTCAGCGAATGCTGGACGATTTCCTCAAAGATGAAGAAGAGACTCGAGACGACGGAGATATGCTTCTCCAGAAGGATGCTAAGGATATCATGAACCGAGCATATGAGCAACGATGAGGTCTTGGAGATATTACAAACAAGGAGAAGTCTTATACTTAACATCAGAATGAGGCAGCTGACGTTTCTGGGACACATAATGAGGAAGAAGGTGTTGTTCATGATGACGGTCGTCTTCGAGTATAGAATCCAGAGGTTAGCAGTGAATATTTCGAAGACAGTAGGAAAGCGTTGTTCAGGTTAGCAGTGGATATTTTGGTAAAAATAGCAGAGCGTAGTTCGTCCTTCTGTTTCTCTTCGCCTGACAAGCTGGACTGGACATTCGGGTAGAGTAAACAAAATGGCCGCCTTTATACACAACGGATTGAATATTCTACGTCTTCTGATTGGTTAACCTTCTATTGGTGGACTATAAAGTGAGTCAAGTCATTTTGACTGGCTCACTAGTTATATATATATATATATATATATATATATATATATATATATATATATATATATATATATAAAAAAAATGTAACAGAAGGGCCTGGAAAATCTGATACTTTAGGGTCAAAATAGAGGGGAAGAGAGACAAGGGAAAGCAACGCGTGGTATACCTGGCGGACTTAAGTAAGTAGATGAAAGAACGTGGTCTGGGGGAGGAAGAACTTGTTGAGAGCTGCAAAGGATAGAAAGAGGTGGGGAGCCATGATCGCCCACGTCCTGAAAGAACATGGCACATAAAAAGAAAGAATAGTGAAAAAATAGAACGCAAGAAAAAATAGTGAATGCAAAGAGAGCTATGTTTATGAGTCTTTCTCAAAAAGTTAATGGACCAGCTATTGAAGATGTTCTTCGTTTAAAACAGGCCGCTAAATATTGTGAATTTGAGAAACTGGAATCGGTAAACCAATCAATCGAAGAAATTCTGATCCAAATGAAATTGCAAAATGAGTAGTATCGGCAAATGATTCTAATGTATTTACAACTGGTGAAGCTGTCACTAGAACGGTGTGTCTAATTTGTTCAGCAACAAGAATTAATTGGAAAATTTAGTCAAACAAAAATTACGGATATGGTAGGGGAAATAGACACATTTGATAAAGAAAAACGGTAAAATAATGTGTACCTTCAAAGTGAAAAACAAAATTATCTGGCATACAGAGAAAATGTGAAAAGTGTTTCAAAACGTTTTTTAAAGTGTTTTAAACGCATGTGTAAATCCAAAAAGAAAAAGTTAAAGACGGTCCAACAAAATGAATAGGAAATAAGTATGGAAGTCTTTTCACTGAAAAGAAAAATTGAAAAAGGGTTGTTAAAAATTTGAATCAATAATGTTCTATTTGACATGCAACTAGATACGGGAAGTGACGTGAGGTTGATACCCAGAAATTTCTGGAAGAAATGAGGAAAACCAAATTTAAAGAAAAAGCCTTGTCCAATTGAATCAATTCGACAGATCCGGGAAAATACGTTAGGCTATTTTGAAGCCTATGTAGAAGTAAAAATGATTTTTGACGTATTAGCAATTATCGTGGCGAACTGTGACAGGAATCACGGTCTAATAGAAAATGATGAATTGAACATAAATTCGACAAGATTAATAAAGTCACGGCAGAAGAAACTGGAATGTTAAAAAAACAAACTATGAGGCAAAGTTAAGACTAAACGAAAATGTCTTCCCTTCATATTTTGAAGCACGAAAAAAATCATCTACTATCAAGAGTTGTGGACAAACTAAAAACTAATGGAGCAAGATCTACTTGAACGAGTTCAACCAGCGGAAAGCAAATGTGCCTCCCCCTTAGTAATTTTAAGATAAAAGGATGGGGGTCTACGCATTTGTGGTGACTACAAAATAAATGTAAACCACAAAATATGTGCAAACTCATATCCCCAATGTTGATCTCCCTTGCGGGTATGAAAACATTCTTTTAAATTAGGTCAACATACCATCAAATACCTATTGCCGAAGACTTTAAAGAAGTCACAACAATAAACATGTGAATAGACTTATTAAGATGGAAAGAACCTTGTATGGAGTTAAGGTCGCAAGTGCGAAAAAGTGAAAAAGGGTTGTTAAAAATTTGCATCAATAATGTTCTATTGAACATGCAACTAGATACGGGAAGTCTCCCCCTTCATAATTTGCAGCACGAAAAGTGCCAGTCCATTTATTACCAAGAGTTCTGGACAAACTAAAAACTACTGGTACAAGATATACTTGAGCGAGTTCCACCAGCAAGTGAGCCTCACCGTTGGTAATTTTAAAAGAGAAGGATGGGGGGGGGTCTACGCACGGGTTGACTATTGTTGCAGAGTAGTTTTCACAGTGGAGGCTGGTATTTCACTAAGTCGGTCCTAAAAGAGTCCGACTTACAAAACGTTAGGAACTTGAAATAAGAGTTAATGACGCAGCAATCTAGTTGTGATGGTTGATACTTCAATGTCCGACATCGACTTACTCATTCAACACCACTCAGCCCAACTGTCGACCGCTACTACTACTATTACTTATTATGTGTGGGAGAGTCTATTAATAATAGAATAGGTACGTCAGGTATAGCAGCTATAAAAATAGGTGTAAAACAATATATGTGCAGTTTCATATCCTATCCCCAATATAGAATTGTTTTTGAATTCCCTTGCTGGTATGAAAATATTCTCTAAAATTGAGCTAAAGTCGGCATAGATATTGCCGAAGTCTCTAAAGAAGACACAATAATAGACACGCCAATAAGCTGATGGAAAAGCATGCCGTATGGAATTAAAATTAAAAGTGCGAGTTTTTTTTTTTATTATTGGAGGGAACAAAATATTAAAAGTTGAAGCAGTTAATAACAAGAAAGAATTGAAATCTTTCTTAAGACTTGTAAATTTCTACAGGCGATATGTAGAGCGATACTCCGAATTGACAGAACCTTTTTGCTGCTTTAAGGAAAAAGAACGCGGAATTTATTTGAAGAAAAGAATAAGTGGCATTTGAAAATTTAAAAGCTTTTCTGCCAGGAGTAAAAATATTCGACCTTAGAAGGGAAGTAGTAGTAACAACCAACGCAAATCAATTTCTCTCTCTCTTGTAACGGCATTCACCCCGGGTGGGTTGAGCCAGCTCCAATATTGAAGTTTCATGGGAATTTGGAATTCACAAGCGGTCCCCAACCCGCATGTATAGCACATGAGGTTTTATTATAGTGGTGACGGTTTCGTGCAGGACCCTCCACACTTTTTGAAGGGCCGATTACAGAGATCTGGGGCACTACGTGCCACAAGGTCCCCAAACGAACCTACTCAGGTCTTGAATTCAGAGTTTTCCTTCTCCTAGACCAGTTGCCATCCAAGGCTATAGAACCCAGTCTGTCCTGCTATTTACCCATAGCTGGAAGGAGAAGAAGAGGATTCACACCTTTCCCAAGGGTATTAGCACGTAAGTGAATGTAATGGATCCGACTGTAATTCGAACTCGGCTCTCCGATTCCCCAATCCAAGCCGCTATCCATTACTCCACCGTGCCTCCTCAACTCAATTTCGGGAATATTAGTTCAGAATGGACATCCTATCTTTCAAAAAAAATGTCAAAAACCGAATTGAACTACTCAAATATTGAGGAAAAAATCGTTGGCCATAATCTGGACGATATATAGAGCACGTCAGTTTCTGATTGGAAACATGTTCCTACTAAGGTCCGACCATAGACCTTTAGAATTCATATTTACTTCCAGGAAAGAACTCCCTAAGGTAATGTCGTCTAGGTTTCTCAGATGGGCCTTAATGTTAATGGCGTTTGCCTTTGATATAGGTTACGTGAAAACCAATAGCATTCCGCGTGTAGACACTTTATCGAGATTGAGGCTTATTACTTCTGAAAGTGAGAAAGAGGAGGAAAAATTCAGAGATAGTTTCTTACACTGGGTTAAAAGAGATATTTTATCGACAGACAAATTATCTGAGGATGCGAAGCGTGATCCCATACTGAACAGTATATTGTTCAGGATAAAAAATAATAAGTGGAATAATTGCTCACGGACAGAAAGCCGTTTGAAGGAGGTTAAACACAAGATAACTGTAGAAAAAGGGTATAATTTGTAATGGAGACAAAGTGGTTCCGCCTGCAACGCAAAGGAGCAATGTTATAAAAAAGTATACATAATGATGTTCATTGTGGAATAACTTCTACGCAAAAGAGATTAAGGCTAGAGGCATGGTGGCCAGGCTATTCTACAGATGTAAAAGAATACATAAAAAGGTGTAAAATGTGCAATACTAAAAGTAATTTTAGACAGACATAACACATAGATGGCCTAAAGAGTCCCATCTTTGGAACAGAGTACACATGGAACATGCCCATGTTAATGGAGTGGGATTATTATTAATAGTGGTAGATTTATATTCAGGTTGGCCAGAAGTAATACAGGTCTTCAACAAAAGAGTTAAGGATCATATTTTCAAGAAATGGTTTTCCGAAAGCGCCCCTGAGTTCTGTGACATGAAACTATGCCAATGGTTGAATAAAATTCAATGCAAACCATATAAAACGCCACCGTACCATCCGCAATCAGACGGATTAACAGAAAAGACGTGTACAGCGAAAAGAAAGGATAGAAACATTTCTGCCTAGATTGTTGCTAAGCTATAGGACGATACCACATGCTGAAAGAGGGAAAAGCCCGTTCATGGGTAGAAAAATTAGAATCCGATTGACCATGTTCTATGCTACCAACAACTGATGTTTTTGTCGATAAACAAATTAGCTGAGGGTGCGAAGCGAGATACCATATTGAACAGTTTATTGTTCAGAATCAAAAATAAGTGGAATAATTGCTCACGGACCGAAAAGCGTTTAAAAGTTGTTAAACTCAAGTTAACCGTAGAAAAGGGTGTAATCTGCAATGGAGATGTAGTGGTTCCGCTAGCAACGCAAAGGAACAAAATTATGAAAAGTATACATATTGATGTCCATTGCAGAATAACGTCTACGCAATGGAGATTAAGGCATGGTGGCCAGGCTATTCTACAGATATAGGAAAATACATAAAAGTGTGTAAAATGTGCAATGAAAGTAGAAAATTCAGACAGACAAAAACACATACATGGCCTAAAGAGTTCACATGGATGACGCTCATGTTAATGGAGTGGGTTTATTACTAATACTGGTAGATTCGGTTCAGGCTGGGCAAAAAATAATACAGGTTTCCAAACAAAAAGAAGTTCGACTGTGAAACATATTTTCAAGAATTGGAATTCAAAATACGCTAGTAACCACCTGACAACGTTCCAGAGTTCTGTAACAAGGAACTATGCCAGTGGTTGGACAAAAATCGATAAAACCACATAAAACGCCACTGTACCATCCACAGTCGAACGGATTAGCAGAAAGGATGGTGTAAAACTATAAAGGCGGATTAAAAATATGTGTAGAACAGAAAGAAAAAAAGATAGAAACATTTCTGCCTAGATTGTTGCTAAGCTATAGGACAATACCACATGCTGGAAGATTGAAAAACCTGTCCATCATCTTGGGTGGACAAATCAGAGCCCCATTGACCATGTCTTCTGCCACCAATGAAAAAAAAAGCATAAAAGAATAGTGAATCTAATCTACAAGAGACAAGATTCATAATGCAAAGTGGACAGAACACTATGATAAAAGAATAAAAATGGAAATGTGATGTTAGTGGATGCAGACAAATTTAGATTGCAACACGATAACGATGGAGAAATGTATAGTGAGCCTGAAAGTAATGAAGACGAAACTGTCATGTCAAGGTAAGACAAACATGACAGTGAAATTGAGATTAATATAAACTCTGAAGATGAACAATCATTGGAGGAACACTCCTATGAAAAAAGAAAAAAGATCATGATCTTCTATATCTAGACAATCTCTTAGGTAGAAGGAGGAAGATGGTGAGGAGACAAAAGCTCCCAGAAGAAGTACAAGGGAAAATAAGGGGATAAAACCTCTTCGGTACAGGGAGATGAGGTGACTCATTTACATATGAATTCACAAAGACTATAAATAGCTACAGCTATTACCCATGAGGCAGTTCAGTGCATACTACTTCTAGCGAGTCAATAACACTACACTACAAAGTTACTTGAAGCAACAGAAATGTGGTCCTGCAGAAGGATACTGAGAATACCATGGACCGATTATGTGAGCAACGACGAAATTTTTGAAAAAATGGAAACAAGAAGGATACTTAAAATCTCGAATAGACAGTTGAAATTTCTAGGGCACGTAATGAGGAAAGACGGATTGGAAAACCTGATACTCACAGGGCATGTTGAAGGCAAGTGGTAAAAGGAAAACCTACGTATCGAGCTTGAGTAAACAGATGCCAGAACAGGGTTTGAGAGAGATGCCAAAAAGACATTTATTAAGAACTACAAAGGACAGGAAGTTATGGAGGGCCATGATCGTAAATATCCTGAAAGGACATGACACACAGAAGAAGACATTCTGTGATGTTTTTCATATCATCTGGAAGAAAGATTCCTTAAAACACTGGGAGAATTTAGCCCTGCCGGCCTCTCACGAAGGAAAATCCTGACTCCAACCTCAGACAACCGAGACATTCACGAAATTGTTTGACAGCCAGGTGTTGTTTATTATTTGCTTCATTATTGATTAATTTACAAAATTAATCATGTTTTCCAGTGAAGAAAAAAGATCTTTAATTGGAAGTGTATTTATTTTCTGTCGGATTTAATACTGTTTCTTCTGTCAACAAGAAAAAAAAAACGTTTTATCGTCAGAGGTGTTTTAATTTGAAGGCACACTGTAAATCAGTGTGATTTCTCATTTTCAGCATGGCTGCTCGCATCTAAACATACTTGTCCGCTCGACGCTATATATCTTTCCCCGTCCAATTGAATTTCTTCCCCAGTCTTTTAACCAAGAGTAGACGTTTATCCTTTGTTTCGTGTTTAGGATTGGTTTTACGCTTAATTCTAAGGTCTTTTTCATTCCCAGTAGCTCCTTGCATCTTAGTGGCATTATCACCTCGCTTGGGGAAAATTGATTAAAGAAAAAAAATCTGCCGCTTCCCTTCAGGGTCATGGCCCTCTGCAACTTCCCATTTTGTGCAGCTATTTGCAGTTTTCTCGATTTTCTAAAAAGAAAAAAAAAAGGATACAAACCAACCTGTGGATTATGCTGTAACTATGCTGAGCGGAGGTTAATTACAAGGGAAAATAAGGGGATAAAACCTCCTTGGTACAGGGAGATGAGGTGACTCATTTACATGTTGCTTGTGGTTCAACTATGTGCCCCATTAGGGACGCATGCGCGTTTGAATTCATATTGGTGTTTCTTATATACTGGTTGCCAACCACGGTTAAAGATTCCGGTCTATACTACGGTTTAACTCATAGATGAAGGAACAAATGGATTTATACTTTTCCCAAGAGTATTTGTGCGAAAGTGTATGTAGCGATCTCGACCGGAACTTGAACACGGTCCAGCGCTTTCTAGTTTCGAGCCTTTAACCATTACACCACCCGCACATCCCAAAACGCTTGCACAACTTTATTTCAAAACACCGCTTGTCAATATAATTTGTATTCTTTCTTACTCAGAAACGATTTCAGCAAAATCAGGATTTCGTTCCTTGACGAACAATCCATCAAAAAAAAAAAAAAAAAAAAAAAAGAAAAGAAAAAGAAAAAAAGAATATGGGAATATAAAAAAAAAACCTCTTATTTTACAGTGAATCTTTTGAATATGGTATATATTATAGAAAGAGAATTTCATGGTTTTCCATGGTTTTCATGAATTTTCATGGTTTTCATTTTCATTTTCATGGTTTTCATGAATTTCATGGTTATATATTATAGAAAGAGAATTTCATGGTTTTCCACAACTTCCGATCTTTTATGGCCCTAATTAATGTTTGTTTCCTTACTTTCACTTCCAGTTCAGGTCTGCCAACGCAATCTAGTGACGAATATGACTTGAGCTTCCTCTAGACATCTTGTCTTCTGTGGGTGCGGTGAGTCTCGAATGCTGTAAACATTGTTTTCTTATTATGGGTCCCAGAAACACCAGTTACCTCTTTCTGATCCTTTCCTTTTCATCCCCATTATTTAATGCCAAAATCTGGATCCGTAGGCAAATGCAAGTCGAGTTTAGACATGAATCAGAAATTAGACATAGGTCATATTTACTCTTGTGGTTGAGGTTGCTCGATTTTCCGACATGTCAACCCCTGTTGGGTTATATAGTGTTGAAATCTCAGTGCAAACGTTGGCATAGGCCATGTTTATACTTGAGGTTGTGGCTGTTGGATTTTAAGAGATGTCAATCCTGTTGGGGGAAATAGTGTCAAAATTTGAGTCCAAATGTTGACATTGGCCGTGTTTTTACTTGTAGTTAAGATTGCTTGATTTTAACACATGTCAACCGCTGTTGAGTTATATAGTCTGGAGTCCAAATGTTGACATTGATCGTGTTTATACTTGGGTTTGTAATTGCTTGATTTTACCACATGTCAACATATGAAATCTGAGTCCAAATGTTGCGATGGGCCGTGTTTATACTTGAGGTTAAGGTCGCTAAATTTTACTTGTCAACCTCTGTTGAGTGATATAATGTCGAAATCTGATTTCATATGTTGACATTGGCCGTATTTATAGTTGAGATTGGGGTTGCTTGATTTTAAGACATATCAACCCCTGTTTGGTGATATATTGCCGAAATGTGTGTCCAAATTAGTCGTGTTTATACTTGAGGAAATGGTTGCTTGATTTTACTGTTAGGTAATATAGTGTCGGAATCTGAGTCGAAATGTTACTATAGACAGTGTTTATACTTGAGGTTTTGGGTACTCGATTTTACAATATGTCAACTCATGTTGGCTGATATCGTGTCAAAATCTGAATCCAAATATGGACATTTGCTGGGTTTATACTCGAAGTCGTGGTTGGTTGATTTTACGCCATGTTGTGTGATATAGTGTCGAAATCTCAGTAAAAATGTTCACATAGGCTGTCTTTATACTTGAGGATGTGCTTGCTTGATTTTATGCCTTGCCAATCTCTGTTGGGTGATTTAATTTTGAGTGTATGGAACGCCCAGTATCAGTCTCGCTATAGTATGGGTGACTTTCAAGCAATAGACTTTGCATTCGATATTGCAACACACCATCAAAGAGCCAGGTGGAGGCTTGACTTGATGTGACCTCCTAGCCATCGAGCACAGATTCCCGTAATTGGTCCAGCGTTGTCCGAGGGAAAGAATTCGCCAAGCCTCTTTCCTTATAACGTGCCCCAGAAATTTAAATGGCATATTTCTGGTTTTATGTTAAGCCTTTCTGTTTCTTAACTGCTCTGAACATATTGTTTTAATATTTATCGACAGCATCCATCTCCGTCGTTTCAAATCTCTTCTTCATCAGTGAGGAAACTGTCCTATAATAAACGCCATATAGGAAAAGTGATAGTGTATAACTGTTGAGACCTCTTTTCTTATTTTTTAAATTTCTAACTCTGGTTTCTTCTATAACTTAATACTTCTAGAAAGCAACTTTGAATATTTCTCTGTGAATTCCGGTGTTCTGAATTGCGTTTGCCTTCTTCTTTTACTACACTTCCCGAATAATTGAATTTCTATACTTATTCGATCTTGACATCCCCAGTGTGTAGCTCACAATTTGAATTGTCTCTTTTGCTGACGACCATGCATTCTGCTGTTAATAGTGCGTTATTCTTTCTTTCTTAAACTTCATTGTCAAAGACTCTCTTTTCTGAGTCTGCTATCAACTCAGTGTCTTATATTGTTAAGATTATGACCGCAGATAATAACTCCTAGAGATTCTTTTATTTCTGTTAGAATCATCTTGTTGTATAGATTGAATAAATCCGATATGAAAATGCGTTCTTGAACTGTAACTGAGGTCAACTCGGTAGAGTAAAACTCAGAAGTTGGCTCTGTGGATGTTGAAGGAACACAAATGAAGATAAGAAATCACACTGATTTGTAATGTGTCTTCAAGTCGATACGGTGTTGACACTGAAATGCAGGTTATCTAACCGCTCTTTCTATTATTTAACTGATTTTATAATTTATCCACATCTATGCTTTTTGTTGCTAGTAGAGGTTACTCTAATATCTTTTCTATGTTAAACTTTTCTAGCATTTCAACTTCGTGTTCTAACGTATATGCTTTGATTTAATCTCTGAAAAATAGAATAGGCATTTCTGTGCTTGGTTTGGTTTGGATTGTTTTGTTTTACGGCATATCAACCTCAATAGGTTATTTAATGCCGACAACATTTTTAGGATAGATTCGTATGATTAAAATATGTATTCTTTGGTTTATTTTGGTTTGGATTCTTTTGTTTTACGGCATATCAACCTCAATGGGTTATTTAATGCCGACAACATTTTTAAGATAGATTTGTATGAATAGAATATGTATTCTTTGGTTTAGATTGGTTTGGTTTATTTTGTTTTACAGCATATCAACCTCAATGGGTTATTTAATGCCATTTTTTAGGATAGATTCAGAATTATGTATTCTTTGGTTTAGATTGGTTTGGTTTATTTTGGATATGAACCTCAATGGGTTATTTGATGCCGATTTTGATATATGTAATTCTTTGGTTTAGATTGGTTTGGTTTATTTTGTTTTACGGCATATCAACCTCAATGGGTTATTTAATGCCGAAACATTTTTGATAGATTCGTATGAATAGAATATGTATTCTTTGGTTTAGATTGAATTTATTTTGTTTTTTAATATGAACCTCAATGGGTTATTTGATGCCGACAGCATTTTTAGGATAGATTCGTATGAATAGAATATGTATTCTTTGGTTTAGATTGGTTTGGTTTATTTTGTTTTACGGCATATGAACCTCAATGGGTTATTTGATGCCGACAGCATTTTTAGGATAGATTCGTATGAATAGAATATGTATTCTTTGGTTTAGATTGGTTTGGTTTATTTTTGTTTTATATGCCTCAATGGGTTATTTGATGCAAGATTTTTTAGGATAGATTTGTATGAATAGAATATGTATTCTTTGGTTTAGATTGGTTTGGTTTATTTTGTTTTTACGGCATATGAACCTCAATGGGTTATTTGATGCCGACAGCATTTTTAGGATAGATTCGTATGAATAAATATGTATTCTTTGGTTTAGATTCTTTGGTTTATTTTGTTTTTTACGGCATATGAACCTCAATGGGTTATTTGGTTTTTTAGGATAGATTCGTATGAATAAAATATGTATTTTTGGTTTAGATTGGTTTTGGTTTATTTTTTTTTTTTCGGCATATCAACCTCAATGGGTTATTTAATGCCGACATTGTTTTATTGCTGGTAATATTTTGTTTTGTCAAAAATCTGTTTCTGGTAATATTTTTCCTTCAAAATTGTATTGCTAGTAATGATTTTTTTTCAAAAAAGTATTGCTGGTAATAGTTAACTATTTGCCCATAACTGGGACTTTAACAGGTGTATTCACCCCGGGTCAGGGTGGACCTTGGAGCAATTAAGAGGTGGTTCCACGCTCCTCAAAACCTCCTGATCAGAGGCCTTGCTGCTGTGTGTAGTTTATCGTCTTACACAGGACGCGGATGTAGTTTAACGTCTTACCTAGGACGATTCTGCGCTTGTCTTGCCAACTCTGACAGCATTCTAATTATAAAGTTAGCATTATCTTATTCCACTGGCTGTTGTTGTTGTTATTATTATTATTATTATCATTATTATTATTATTATTATTATTTCCTTTGATTTCTGGTGTCTACACATTTCGTTCCGGGTCCTGCTCAGAGACATAAGGTTAGAAATGGCATCATGACATTTTCCACTGACACAAAAAAATATTTTACATAGATAAAGCCCTTCGTAAAGTGTGGTCTGTACTCGTGAGAACATTTTTTTGTATTTCTTTAAAGTATGGCCTTCCAGGAATCCCTTTAATTACTCTACAATTAGAGGGATCCAGCTACAACAGGGATTGTTGATGTTCCCATGTGCCACATTTTCTTGATTTCGATTTCAAGGTCCTTGTATTTTGATAGCTTTTTGAAGATCTTCAAAGATACATCGCAGTCCGCGGAGACTGCCATATCAATAAGGAGGCACTTTTTTGCGATTAGCTTTGATTGTTGTGTCTGTGTGTATTGTGTAGTCCCATAAAATTGTAAAAGGTCCTATCTCCATAACCGAGTCTGGGTGGTGTTCATACCAGTTTCTTTCAGTTTCCTTCCCGTAGAAGTTGCAAATATTCCAGTACAGATATTGACCAACTCTGTCATGCCGGGTTTTATATTCAGTGGGTGCCAATACCGTGCAACCTGATACAAGATGATCAATTGTTTCTGGGTAATTATCACAGAACCTGCATTTTGGGCCAACAACATTTAATATGTGTGCTTGATAATTACTAGTTATCAAGCACTGGTCCTTTGCAGTAAGGATAAAACCTTCCGTTTCAGCTTTTAACTCAGCACTACGTAGCCACTGATGGGTACGTGTTTTGTCTACATCAGCTTGTTTGGTACGGGCAGAGTATTGGCCATGAAGCGGTTTATCGTACCATTGTTTCTGTATCTGGCCGGTTGCATTTGTTTTTGCTTTCTTTTTTAAGTATTTTGCAGCTTCAGTCGCCGTATTGTGCTTTACTTGTATTGCTGAATCCATTTGAAACTCTATTTTGAACATGTTTTATTATTATTATTATTATTATTATTATTATTATTATCTAACTAACTAACTGATTCATCGTAAACTCGATACGTAAGGACCTGTTATTCTTTTCGAGCACTACTATCTGCTAGGCACAGTTGTGCTTGTTCAACAACCGCATAGCGAGAATTCTGGCATGATCAACAGTTTGAACAAGACCAATACGCTTACACCCTCGGACACGTTGACTTGTGACTTCGTGCTAGCACAACCCTCGACGGCTAATCGATATCACTCACAAGGCTTGGGTCAACACTTCTTATAGATTTTCAGTTTTTTTTCGAATGCTGCAGCAAGGCTGAGATCACTTACCCTAAAGAAGTCACCTCCCTGACATATCCACCAGGGTGAGATTCGAACTCGAGTCTAACTTTCGGAATATGAACGTTTTAACAACTCGGCCATGTGTTTATTTGTATTGCTCGTTCTGAGACTTTTCTGATCATAACGATATCATTTCTTGCTCCAATGTCCATTACTTAAAGCATAAAAAATGATCTCCTATAAAAATGATATAATTGGCTTACGGCCACATCACGTTCAGACACCGCTTCCCTTTGTGATAATCCAAGTTAAACAATGTCGAACCTGGTCAGTGCTTAGATGGGTAACCTCTTGAGAATACCAAGCTTGGATATGTGGCAGGTGTAATGGATAATGGCTTGGGATTGTTAATCAGAGATCCGAGTTCGAATTCCAGTCGTTTATATTCACCTACGCGAAAATAGTCTTGTGAAACCTACAAATCCACGTCTTCTCGTCCCAGGTATGGGTTAATTAGTAAGATTGTATAAGTACATCATTATTAATCGCCAAAAGATTCTTACAACCTAAAAATATTTTCTAGCTTTAAATAAACTTCAAAGTGTTGATAAGCCGTAAAAAACAAATCAATGAATCAATAAGGTAATAATTGAAAAAAAAATCATCTTACATATCAATAATCTTATTTTACATAATTTGGTTGACAAAATTTGGAAATATTTATGCTTTCTTGTTACCAAATGTCCACACATCTCCAGCACCTTTCTCACCACTCTCACAGACCACAGAAATGCTATGAAATAAATACTGAATAACCAGGCTCCGGTACTCCAGAAGATTAATGCAAATGTCTACCCAGAGGTTGTACCCACTTTCTGCTTATATATTAAGTCTGACAAAGAACATTCTCAGATCGTTAAGAAATATCTGTGCCGCTGATACCAGAATTTATGGATGTCCACATAACAAAAATCAAGATGACCCGAGGCTGGCAGCTGATTTCCCTTCTGATCGAGATCTAACAGTCCAATATGGGTGAAACTAGTTTGTAACTTTTAATATCTCAAGTTAGTAACATATAATCTTCACTGAGCTAACTGTGAACTCACACCAGAAAAGATGAATGGTTACATATTCAATGAGGCACCTAGATTTGAACCTCTTTTCGGGATCAAGTTCCCCTCGAACCTTAAGAGAAACTCCATATATCCGATTCATCTCTAGGAATACTCAAACTCTTATTTTGAACCTCTGTTATGGCTCAAGTTCCTTCCAGACCTTAGGAGGAACTCTATATATCTGATCCATCTCTAGGGATACTCAAAGAGGCCTCTTGCTTTGAACATGTGTTAAGTCACAAGTTTCCTTCGGACCTTACGAGAGACTCATATATCCGATCCATCTCAAGGGATACTTAAAGAGGCCTCTTGCTTTGAAAATTTGTTCGGACAAGTCCCTTCCGGATCTGAGGAGGAAGTTCATATATCCGATCCATCTATAGGAATATTCAAAGAGGCCGCTTGCTTTGAAACTCTGTTAGGAATTAAGTTCTTTCGGGATCTTAGGAAGAGCTCCATATATCCCACCATCTCTAGGGATACTCAAAGAGGCCACTTGCTTTAAACCATGATTAGGATTCAACTTCCCCCCGGAACTTAAGAGGTACTTATTTATCCGATCACTCTCTAGGGATACTCAAAGAGGCCTCTTGCTTTGAACCTCTGTTAGGACTCATGTTGTTTCCGGACCTTAGGAGGAACTTCATGTATCCGATCCATCTATAGGGATGCTCAAAGAGGACGCTTGCTTTGAGCCTCTGTTAGGGCTCATGTTCCCTCCGGACCTTAAGAGGAACTCATATATCCGATCCATCTCTATGTATAATCAAAGAAGCCTCTTGCTTTGAACAGGTGTTAGGTCAAGTACCTTCCGGACCTTAGGAGGAACTCCATATACCCGATCCATCGCTAGGGATACTGAAAGAGTCTCTTGCTTTGAACATCTGTTAGGACTCAATTTCCCTCCGGACCTTAGAACAAAACCGATATTTTTACTAAATAAAAGTATTTATTTCTTTTGCATTCATCAAAATCAAGGGATATCTTAATATATGACACATCTTCACAATAAACAATAAATAATTTATGTTGTATATAAACCCGGATATAAGAGACCCAGATATAAGAGAAACCCGGATATAAGAGAGATTTTCTCTGGTCCCAAATTAGAGCCTGTGTTAATGTATATAAAATAGACCAAACCCGGATATAAGAGAAACCCGGATATAAGAGACTTCTTCTTCGGTCCCTCTCTTATATCCGGGTTACACTGTATAATAAAAAAATAGCAAAATCAAAAACAACCAAACAAAAACAAAACAAACGAATTTACTCGAATTTCTTAAAGACGAAAGCACTATTTCAAATTACCATTTTCGCGAGAAAGACTTTTTTCAATGCCTTGCAGCCTCTTGCTTTGAACATCTGTTAGGACAAGTTCCTTTCGAACCTTAGCAGTAACTCCATATATCTGATCCATCTCTAGGGAAACTCAAAGTGGCCTCTGGCTTTGAACCTCGATTAGATCTCAAGTTCCGCCCGGACCTTAAGAAGAACTCATATATCCGATCCCTCTCAAGTGATACTGAGAAATATACAGCACCTTATACCGCTCCAATGGTACCTGAACCCACGTACCATGCCCTATCTTTACAATAGTCAGATCAAACCGAAAATGGAATATTGCTGCCACATTCGGAATGGGACTGTTCAATCCTCTCTTTCCAAACTCGGAAGTGTTCTAAAGCGTCTATCCGTCTTTGAGGGTGAGTATTTTCCACCCTACTAGCCCTTTCCTCACAGACGAAAAGTCGCTGGCCTTTCTCTTCTCTATCGCTCTTTCTATCGCAAATGTTCTAACGATTTAGTTTCACCAGGTCAGACCTTTACAGCTAAGATCCACAATACCATATACACTGTGGCGAACCATCCACATTCCCTTCGTATTCCATTAGTAAGGAGGAAGTTCCATTCAGACTGCTTATTCCCAAGAGCCGCTGTGAAACAGACTCTTGAGGGGATGCTTTCCCGCACACTACAGTCTTAACCTATTCAAATCAAGGGTCAACTGTTATCTACCCTAGACATCCTCGTAATCTGCACGTCTTACCTCCTTCTCTTAACTCCATGAAAAAAATTTATTCAATTGCCTTCTACCTTGAGCGGCTCTTCGGCCTTGTATTTGGGTGAACAGTTGGTAAAAAAAAGCAGTATATCTGTAATGTCAAATAATGAATTCTATATTTAATTTATTTTGCGATTGCATTATTTATATTTTCTGCAAGATAGACAGAAGGGGCTATCTATATAAGGGGATGCAAAAGTAGGTAGACATTAATGAAAAAATAACGCGTACACAAAACGTATTAATTTGATATGTTTGTATAATCAATGCGATAAGTTTTGTGCCCACGTTTTGTTTTTCTTTACAGTATACCTACTTTTGCACCCGCTGTATAATTATTGTCGCACGTAAGAATGAATCATTGGACGTATTTAAAAAAAATATATATCACAACAGAAAAATAACGCGAAACAAAAGATATAAAATGCAAAGAATTAACTGCCTGATTTCCCTAACTATTAATGAGATATTCCGTTATTATATTTACACGAATAATGTTTGCTTATTGGCATCGAGTAATGATGTATGTTACTATAGCAACCGAATATCGCATTATTTAAGTGGGGGAGATCAGGTTGCGTCACCGATAAGTCCATTAACATTGTGTTTTATATTAAAGAATATATCTTTATATATTATCATTACTTATTTTTGTTTTGTTTTGTTTTTTTTTTCAAATGATGATCATCATCTTTATTATTTATACTGCATTTTTCTTTTTATCTGTTTTGCATTTTGTCTTCATTTTTCATATCCAAGAGAAACTAATTCTAACAATACTTTCAAACGAATGAAAGCCTTTCTCTCTCTCTCTCTCCATCTCTCTTTCTTCACCCTCTCTCTCCCTATCTCTCTCTCTCTCTCTCAGTCACACACACACACACACACACACACCTAACACACCTGTAATTTCTTTAATCACGTAAGAGCTACCTAAATCCCCCACCTCTCCACCTGTATAGCTGAATCCCTTTGAAGTCACCTGGGTAAAAAAAAGATTTTTTTTTTTTCATATTTTCTGTTTTATTTCTCTTTTCTGTAGAAAAAAAAGCCTTTTCGATTAAGTCTTCTTTTTATGTATTTTCTAATCTGGAATATTTGCCGACTTTCGCTTTGGATGAAGTGACAACAAATCTTTTTCCCAATTTTCAGCACCTCCCTCTGATATCTTGATTATCTTCTAACAAAGCCGTTTTTTTTTCGCACCAACAGTGACTTTCATGCGTGATAGCAAGTCTCCCTAATAAACGAGCAGTCAGCTCACTTCCAGGTCATTGCAGCGGCGTTGCCGTTCGGCAGGTTTCGAGGCGAGAAGAAAAGATTATCTTGTCAGCAAGGGGGAGAGCCCAAGATGCGAAGTAAGAACTGAAGATGCCAAAATCAAACAAGCACAAGAGTTTAAATAGCTCGGTATTGTTTTTCCACACGATGGGAAATACGACACCGAAATCCAAAGGTGCATGGAAATAGCGAAAGATGCCTTTAAGAAGCTAAGCAAAATATTAAAAAATAGCAAAATCTCGTTAAAAACAAAGTAAACAGTGTGTGTCGTATGCATTCAGGACGTGGGTTATCATAGCGCTCCACAACTTCCTAACCCTTGAAGTTCTGAGTAACGTTTCTTTTGTTTTTTTTTTTGTTTTTTTTTTTTTGTTTTGCTTTTTCGCTTTCTACGGCTTAACAATCATTTTCGAATTATTTAAAGCCAGAAAATTTTTCTAGATTGTAAGAATTTTTTCAAGATAATAATGATTTAGTGATACAAGTCTAATTAACCCATAGCTGGAGGGAGAAGAGGTGGATTCATGACTTTCCCAAGAGTATTTTCGCGTAAGAAAATCTAACGAACTCAAATGAAATTAGGAACACGGCTTTCTGATTAACAATTCCATTAGACCATTACACCATCTGTGCAGCACTTGGTATTCTCAAGTGGTCACTCATGTAAGTACTGACTAGGCTCAACGTTGCTTAACTTCGATAATGTCAAGATAGTAAGCCCCTTTGCGTCATCTGTCCCTTTTGCCTTCAATATGTTCCGTGAGTATCAAATTCTCTAAGCCTAGCTTCCTCATGATGCGTCCAAGAAACTTCAAGTGTCTTTTTCTGATCTGGTTATGACTCTCTTTTTTATTTCCTAAAGACTTCTCCGCTGCTTACGCACTACGTCCATGGCATTCTCAGCATCCTTCTGTAGTCCTCCAGTCTTCTCTATCATCTGTGAGTATCTAGGATACAGCAACATATAGGAAGATGGATATCACATACGAGTTCAACAGTGTAACCGATGTTAGTTCACCAAGAAAAACATGTAAATGTTAACACCTAACTAAGTCCAGAAGCCATGAGAGACATGCCTGGTGTGGGGGTGGTGTAATGGCTCGAAATTATTAATCTGACAGCCGAGTTCTAATTCCAATTGGATTCGTTATATTCACTCACGCGGAAATATACCGTTGGTAAAGGTATGAATCCACTGCTTGTCCCCCATCTATAGGTTAATTAGTAAGACTTGTATCACTAAATTATTATTATCTCCCACCAAATTCCTTCAATCTATAAATATTTTCTGGCTTTAAATAACCCGCAAAGGATTCATATTCCGTAAAAAAAATCAATCGAATACATTACCTGTCTCATAAGAAATCCCCTAAGCGGAAAGAAAGTTTTGTTCACTGTGTGTCATGAACCCAACCAGTGGGTCAGTTATTATAGAAATACACTCTGGTGCGTGGTCTAGTGGTTAGAAAGTTAGAGTTCCATCCATAAGACCGGTGTTCGAATCTCGCCATCGTCGATTTGTCAAGGTATTGACTATTAAGGGAATGGTGATACCAGCGAGCGGCATCATTTGGAACTGCTTGAAAACTATAGCACATGTTGGCCCAAAGTATGCGAGGGAAATTGGGCAAACGAAATTCTTTGGATCATTGTGCTTAATATCCATTTACAAGTCATCGTGACCGATGATTTGAGCGTGATGGCCTTGTGCAAAATGTTAATCACTCCAGAAACTACAACTAAACTCGACTCAGCATAGTTGCACCAAAAATCACAGCTTGGCTCTGTGGGTGTTGAAGAAACACAACCTACGCGAGAGTCAGTAATAGGGATTAGATGACCATCCTAGCAGACGGGTATATTCGAACGGTAATCGCCAGATACACATTATACACTGACACTTGAAATGTAGAAATATTTCTAAAATTTATGAAATTCGAGAAAAAAGACTTTGGAAAAAAGGGTTTGTTATATGAAAAACTATTTTTTTTTATTTTTTTAATCGAGTTCACCCCAAGCAAGGCAGTAAAGTCACTGAGACGCAAGGGGCTACTGGGTGTGGAAGAGTTAGAAACAGGAGCATTGCTAAAGAGCGAGAACAGAAGACAATCAGGAGGACAGCAGATAGTTATTGGTATTGCATTTACATTTTTGCATATTAAAGTTGTCTGGGAAAAATGGAGGCGAAAGGAATTTCCACAAGCGAGAAGTGTGAGAAAAGAAACTGTTAGCATAGAATGTACGTTTATATCCAGCCTGCTTAAGTGTAAATTGATGAGAGCTCGTTGCCAGTCTAACACTGCGCTTAAATTCAGAGTCTAGGTACCATAACGAAGTGACAACCCGAACAATTGCCATGAAAGTTTTTGTGATGCTACCGAATACTCGTTGACACTTTCGTAATCGCAGATACAACTATAGTACCGCCGTTGAACAATACTGATGTCAGACGCCTTCGAATAACACTCGCACTAATAGTACTTGCTCGATAAGACTCACTCGACAAGTAACCCGTATAGTGACCTGAATAGAGAAATAGTATAGTGAATAGAGTAGAGAATAGCGGTCCGTATAGAAAATAGAGGATAGAATAGAAATGGTGATCCTAATAGTAATACAGGATAGGGTAGAAATAACGATAAATCATGACATCACGCGTCTTCCTACTTATGCGTTTTCTCTATGGTCACGTGATCTACTTCATTCAATAACGGGATCGCCTCTGTTTGCCCACTGGTGATCTATGTTCAAACCCAAGTGTCGGAAGCGACACTTTACTCCTATATAAGAAGTAGTATTATTTCAAATTCAAAGGGAGGCATGTTGGAGTTTTTGGGTACTCTGGTGTACCAGTGAGCCAACCAAAATGAGATGACTCATTTTATAGTTCACCAATAGAAGGGTTAATCAATCAGAAGACTCAAAATATTCAATGCGACGTGTATAAAGGCGGCCATGTTTTTTTCCCGAATACAACCTTTGTTCGTGAGTGTTAATCTTTAACGTTGTTTCATTGAACAGATTACGTACTGCGCTGTATTTTATATTCATAGACTATGGCGATCATGGTCAACAAGGAAACCTTAAGGCGGTGGAAAATTGACTGGAGCCGAGACGTCAGATCGGGGACAATAATATTGCTGATTCTTCTTTGGGTTTTATCAAGGAGCTCTAGATAGGTAATAGGAGCACTAGAACATATGTGACAGCAATATTCTAAGCGTGGACGCTAAGTAGACTTATAGATATGTAAGAGTGATCCATCTTACTCCCAGGCATCAAGTTCATGTTTTATATTTACAGATAGTTGCTAAATATGACAGATATTGAAATTGACCTGATACTGAAACTGTCGAGACATTTTGATAAAACAAGAAAAACGAGGCAACACTGATCCGAATGAATCAATGTAAGCTGATGAAATTGTGTCTCAGACTTTCTGACAAAAGCGTTTATTTGTAGTCATATTAACTCAGCTGATCTGAACCTTTCTTTTACGCATAGAACACTCTTACTCTGATATTTTTGGTGGAGTCGCATAACCGCTTATTTTATTTTTTACCGATAGATAAAGTTTAGGAATTGTATTATAGAAATCGTGTCCCAGAAATCCATGTCGGGTTCGTTAGATTGGGAAAGGCATGAATCCATCTCTTTTCCTCAACTATGAGTTAAATAGCAGGACAGAGTGCTTTAGCTGTTATGGTGAAACACACCTATTCTATAGTTAATAGACTCTCCCACCTAATATAAGTAGGAGTAGTAATAGAAACGACGGTCAGTCGATGTCGGACGACAGTTAGTCGAATACGAAAGTAGTCAGCGACCACAGCAAGATTACTCTGCATAATACCTATTATATCAAGTTCCTAACGTTTCGTACGTCGAACCTATTTTAGGACCGATTTAGTACAAATACAAGCCTCCATTGTGAAATCATTCCACAACAACTTTTGGCCACGAGGGATTCGAACTCATACGGTAGAAGAAAAAAATTTAAATAATAACTTTCATGACAAAGTCTCAGATATTAAAAAAAAAAAAAAAAACTTGGCAAAGTTTTTCGCAAGCCACGACATCAACTTAGTGACGAAAAATCTGTCGTATTCTCAACTGAGAAAAGAATTTTTTTCCCCGATAATACAGTTTACTCAAATAGGGTCACGAATTGCAAATTCGTAGGGCTCCCTCCCACTCTACAGTATTTAGGCATTGTGTAAACTTTTTGCGAAGATAGAGGAATGCAAAGGAATTCCGGAAATTCTTTAAGTTCCAGTCAGAACAACAGATGACAATATTAGAGCAACAAAAAACATTCCAGATGCAGCTACAGGAGGAAACTTTCAATAGACAAAAGCAATTCCAACAAAAAATGGAACAGATGCATAGGGAGTTTCAAAACAAAATTCTGGAAATAACTGAGAAGAGAAAAGAGAGAAAAAAATCTACAAAATGATTCTTTCCCAGAGAATACAATATGGAATTCAATTGAAATATTCACGTACAGTCCAGATGAGGAGATAACTTTTGAAGAGTATTATAAAAAGTATACGGACGTATATAACGAGGACTGCCACTCGTGGTCTGAAGGAAAAAAGGTTAGACTTTTTTTGCAAAATTAGAACTGCTGAGCATAAAAAATTGGTAAACTACATTTTACCGAAAAAAACTAGCGAGTTGACATTTACCGAGGCGGTAAATATATTAAGTGAATTATTTAGTAAAAAGACATCTTTGTTTCACAAGAGGTGGAAATGTTTGAATCTAATGAAAGATGACGAACAAGACTATATAACGTACGCAGACAATGTGAATAAGCATTGTGAAGAATTCAAGCTGGAAGAGTACAGACAATTTTAAGTGCTTGGTGTTTGTTCAGTGGCTGGTATCGGAAAGAGACGCAGAGTTGTGAAAATTAGTACTGGCAAAATTGGAAAGCGATCCAAGTATTACTGTACAGAAATTGGCAGAAAACGGCACAAGATATTTTGGCGTAAAGAAAGATTAAAAAAAGATAGAACAGTCTGGCGTTTCGCATGTAAGCAAAATACGCTACAAAAAAGCAAGTCAGTCTACCAAAAAGAATTCTAAAATTGCGTATTATCAAGCAAAAAGTGAAATACCAGAGAAAAATAAACAAAAACTCCCGAAGCCATGTTTTGCTTGCGGTGAACTTCACTGTAAAAGAATGGGTCATAAAAGCTCGCACTGCAGGTCAAAAAATAAAGACAATAAAATAAGAGAATTAAAGTCTGAGGTAAAAGATGGAATAACCATTGTACGCTGCGGCCTTCTTTGGGTGATTGAAATTTCGAACTGAACGTTATGAACATGACAATAGTGATGAAGACAACAGTCCGAACAACGTAAATAATGTAAAAATATATTTTGTTTCTTTCAGAAGTAACGAGCCACCAAAGAAGCGATTAAAAATAATTACATTTATCAACTCGGAAGCGACACCCTGATCGAATTTGATTAACCTCTCACAGAACGGAATTTTTATACCTGCGCTTGCAAAAGGTTTTCAAATAATGAGCCGTAAGATGTTCTAATGAATGGAACGACGTTGGAGTTGCCGAATTTACCTGCACATTCTCAAGGTGTGGAAAGGATAGCTAAATTAAATAACGACGCTTCACACCTTGAAATAGTAAAAATTTTAAGTTAGTTCGTAAGCAAAAGACCTGCGGAAATAAGATATTTCTGTACATTTGCTTCAGACGATTTTTACATGTAAATTCTCAAAAGTTGGTAAAAGCTATGAAATCTAATTTTTGGTGTCAGTAGTTAAAACGTCAACCTCCAGCTTTCATACTGAAAGCAATGTTGATTATTTCAAAATAAAGTAACAAGTCAGGCTGCCCTATTGCGTCATCTGCATATTTTATCGGTTTATATTTCTGAAATGAGCTATTATGATTACTTGCATTATTTAAATTATTCGGACTGTTATCCTCATCTTCACTGCCATATTCACAACGTTTCGGCCGTTGTACGCTCCGGCTTTCTTCAGGTGATAAGGAGTGCAAAAGAGAAGCAATGAATAACAGCAAAAAAAAAAATGCAATATAATCTCTGGTAAAAAAAAAAAAAAATGCAGTAATATCAAAAATTGCAAAATTGTAAAAAAAATTGTTGCTAGGTTTATAAGTCCCGAAAATTCATACACAGATGTCCTCAACGACACACGGCCCAGTAGATAAGAACGTTGTTTAGATCCAGTGACTAGACCCAAAGAGTTGTGAGTGGCGAACCAAAAAAAACTTGGAGAGCTGAGTTAAAGGGAATTAACTGAGACACCCGGAAGAGGCATGGCACGTGGAACTAGAACAATCTACCCCGGTGGACGAAATAAATGGTTTTGTTCGAAATTAACTGGTTCGAAAATAATTGACACGCCCGGAAGAGGCATGACACGTGGAACTAGAACAATCTACCCCGGTGAACGAAATAAAGGGTTTGGTTCGAAATTCCAATCACTGGAAGAAGGCCGAAGCATGCAATGGTCCAAAACGTTGTTAATATGGCAATGAAGATGACGATAACAGTCTGAATAATGTAAATAATGAAAGTAATTCATATTTTATGTTGTTAAGAGAGTAGCCATTAATAATGGATCTGAATGGCCACACTCTATAGGTTGAATATGTCCGTTCAGAAGACATATCCTTGTCTTGCACCCCTTTCAATTTTGTGTACATTTGCTGCATTCATTTTCTATCCATATGTAGGCGGTTTTCTGCCAGTGTAGGGGCTGAATTCTTTTAATATCACCTTCACGAATGCAACTTGGTTAACTAGCAGTTCAAGCAGTTCTTTGTAATGCACCTTATCAAAACGCTTTGGCACCTTTCAATATTCGCCTCGTCCCTCAAAAGGAGCTCCATGCCAATTAAACGCTTACAAACTCGAATATAAACAACCAATAAAAACCGAAACGAAAATAAATGCTTATAGACGCAAATACAAATGATCAATATTCACCTATTCCTGAATTAAGTAAATGCTTACAGATTCAAATATAAACGATTATTATTGCTCTATCCTTGAACCAAGTTGTTGTAACATAACTCCGGACAATAACGAGTAAGTCCTCATTTACCTAAATACAATAGTAGATACTGTATGTTAGCCTCCAGCTGTGGGGGCCAAACTCTCAGCCTCATCTGGGGATCCTTTCTTCCTGGAGGCAAAGTCGGAGGAGGACAGAGTCTCGTCTCGGGAAACAGCTACCCGACCCCGTTTTATGCGGGGTCTACAGGGAATTTTTGGCCGAGCTTATGGGTTCGGATACCCCATATTAAATTCGGCCTTGTGCCACATTTGACCGCGTGAGGCGGTTAGTAGATATCCCGCAGTTGGAGATTCGTCTCCAGTTGTGCTGGTCAAACTTTCTGCCTCCGGGCATAGAGGATTCCCAGACGAAGCTCTATCGAAGGGTAGAGTCTCGTCTCGGGAAACAGCTACCCGACCCCGTTTTATACGGGGTCTACAAGGAATTTTTGGCCGAGCTTACGTGCTGGGATATCCCACATTAAATTCGGCCTTGTGCCACATCTGACCGCTTGGGGTGGTTGGTAGATCTCTTGCAGTTAGAGATTCATTGTGGAATTCACTTGACTCACTTCTAGCAGTTGATTACATCTACGCGCCGTTGGCGAATTTTATATGTTGTTCTTGTCCTAAGTATTATCGTCCATTATCAACCTTCGCGTGATCATTCTATTCAATAACCTTCCCTGGGTTACAACACAAGTAGATACTTACAGATTTGAATTTAAGTGATGTATATTTACTATCTCAGAAAAAAAAACACTCAAATATAAGCAACTAGTATTTACCTGTCGACGAACTACGCAAATGCTTACAGACTTAAACGATCAATTTCAACCTATCAACGAAAGATATAAATGCTTCTAGACTCAAGAGTAAATGACAATTATTTATCTATACACGAATCAAGTAAGATATTACAAACTCAAATATAAACAACTAATATTAACTAATATCAACTAATCCTCGAAACATTAGTGTTTACCTATATGCAATCCAAGTATTTAAAAAAATACTTTCTAGTCTCTGGTCGCTGAATCTTCTAAGCTAAGGTAATTTAATTTATTACGTCTCTAAACGTAAAAGTCGCAGCGCATTTTTCTTACATACAATTTTGTTTTATCACTTTAATCGGTATTTATAATGGATACTCATATTTGAATAGACGATCCGTTTATTTACTAAACAGACTGTCGGATTAATAAATAAAAAATCTATTACGTATTTAAATATCG
>CAHIKZ030002175.1:120000-140000 GCA_903632075.3 Acanthosepion pharaonis | reverse complement strand
AAGACTTACTTTCCACTCTGTAGTATGTTTCCCAAAGGCACAACGTCACAAACATATCTATACGCTACTGCTATTTCCATGGCAAATGTTCAGATGCTCTCCTTACTTTGAACACTGCAGCCACTTCCCAATCTTCACGTTTCAGTCTTGACAGAATTTAAATTTGTTTATGCAGTTTTGTGGCGAAAGACTTATTCTACACTCTGCATTATGTTTCCTACAGACGCAACGTCGCAAGCCTATCTCTTCTTTATCGCTATTTCCATGGCAAATGTTTAGATGATCTCCATTCTTTAGATATTCCTGGCATATCTGGGATGGGGCTGCCCAATCCTCACTTTCCAAAATCTTTTAAACAGTCTTGTGATAAATGGCTATTCCCCACGCCCCCCCCCACCATATACAGCCTCTCATCTACAGATGAATGCTTGCAGGTCTGTCGCTGCTCTATCGCTATTTCCATGGCAAACGTTCAGATGAGCTATATTTTTTGTTTCTGCCAGTTCAGACCATTACCTTCTACCAGAACATAGAATCATCTAACCAGAGAATTTAATTGTTTTTTTATTGAGATATTATTAAATGGATTTAAATAATTGGCGATCCGCTTCAAAATCAGATGAGTACAGTGGGTGCAGTTGGGCGCTCCAATGAAGCTGTACCAATTTTTATAGAAAAGTGACTTCTGGCATGAATGCCATGTCGAGTCATATTTAGTTCCTTTGTGTTCCAAAATTAAGAAGTAACTGACAGCTTTTTCGCCAAGATTGTCGCATTGTGAATACATTCACGCATGTGTGACTTTCCTAAACATTTATTCGTTTTGGGTTTGACGATAAACTTCATACGGCAGTAAGGCCTTTGATCGGGAGATTTGTGGCCTTGAGGAGCATGGAACCACCTCAGATAATTGCTGTTGTTCCCTGGTCTACCCTGACTCGGGGTGGTAGCACCTGTTAGGGTTCCAACTATGGACAAATAGTGAGCCCCCAATAAAAATCAACAGTACATTTTTATAATAAAATGACAAACAATACAATTTCATAGCAAAATGACAATCGATGCAACACAATATTTTATTAAAATATATTTTTAAAGTAAAATGACCATCTTATAATCTATAAAATATACCGTATTTCCCAGCTTACAAGACGCACTTTTTTTCCAAAAAATACCCTGAAAAATACGTGTGCGTCTTCCAAGACGAATGTAAGGCAACGCCCAGGATTAATAAGCTTAGACGCTTACCTAATTGGCTTGACTGATAGGGACGTGAATTTGTATATTGAGTCATTACACTATAACGTTAGCTATCTATCTAATTCAGCCATTTATATGATATAACCTCAGTACTTAGCTGTTACAAGTAATTCCAAGACTATAAACCTTCCTAGAGTCGAGCCACAAGTTTAAACATGCTCTGTTTACTAGCAGCAGTGGAGCATTTCTTCTCTTGATTAGTATGTCATTGCCATACAAACAAAACCGGACCAGTGAATTAATGTAAACAATACGTGACACGTGTATGTGAGACGCAAAGTCAATGTGTTGTATGAGAATGACTTTTTTTTTCTTAGAATTTTTTTCCAATATTAGGGTGCGTCTTTTAAGTCACAGCGTCTTGTAAGCCGGAAAATACAGTATATCTAAAAAAAAAAAAAACATACCTTTACTTTTCGAGTATAAAATTATGTACAAAATATCTGTCGTCGAAAGCATAAAATGACGTACAAACTATATAGATTTCGACATTAGAGGTTGATACACCGCCAAAGAAAATCAATCTACCAAACAACCAACATGAAAGAACTCTTTCATAACATTAGTTCATATAATATCCTCCAGTTTCTTAAATCAAACCGTATCCCAAAATATAACGTCAATAAACTACAATATAAGACACACATATCACCACCTCTAGTAATCATGTCCACACAAACACGTATAAGCACAAAAGCTGAGTATTATCTACCATGTAATCAATTGTGAAAGCAGAATAACATATATCCTATTTTTATTACTTCAAAGCTCTCAAAAATGAAATGTCGGCATTAAATGACCCATAAAGAGTTGATATGCCGTTAAACAAACAAATCAAATCAAAGCTCCCAAGAAAATGAAATTTCGGCATTAAATGACCCATAAGGTGTTGATATGCCGTTAAATAAATAAATCTAATCAAAGCTCCCAAGAAAATGAAATTTCGGCATTAAATGACCCATAAGGAGTTGATATGCCGTTAAACAAACAAATCTAATCAAAGCTCCCAAGAAAATTAAATTTCGGCATTAAATGACGCATAAGGTGTTGATATGCCGTTAAACAAATAAATCTAATCAAAGCTGCCAAGAAAAGGAAATTTCGGCATTAAATGACCCATAAGGAGTTGATATGCCGTTAAATAAATAAATCAATCAAACCTAAACACATTATCGCGTCAACTCAAAGGTCAATGTTTATTCGTCTTCATAATTCGCATAAGCCTCTCTTTCTATCATCATTTCTTCCACTCATAAGCACAGTTATTACTATTTTGAATGTAAGCCTCTATTTCGAGTGGCTCTCTGGCCTTGTCATTGGCTGAACAAACGTTCTATTCTATCGCAGCATCAATTAAAAGTCTTTATTAATGTCGTGCGATCACCATAGTTGATCAGGAGGGGGCAACATATATATATATAAAATGGCGGGTGTCGTGACGAACACAGGCAAAATTGCTATTGCTGGAGGTGCCCTGTACTACACGGGGCAACAAGGTTCGTGAAGTACAACCAGTGAAGTATCATGGGCATTTGAGAATGTCGGGAGAACAATTTTTCCAGCCACTACAAGTGAATATGTTGGCAAGATTCCTTCTCTGTAAGTCATCTATATTTCAACCTTTAGAAGGTGGAACCAAGGTGTTGAAACCATTTTAAATTCTGTCGCTAATTCACTATAAAATATTTAATAATACAACAAAAAACGCCATGGCCGGGATAGTAAATGATGTGAGGTCTAACTAGATGAACATCCACCGACCACGGTAACATTCCCCTCTCTGTACTGCAACTTCTTTGTGATTATCAAGAGCAGACGACATTTCTTGATAAATATTAGGTTTTTATTCTTTTCGACTAACGTTTTTTTTATTTTTTTTTTATTATTTAAATTTTTATATTTACTGTTTATTCACTGGTTTTTATGTAAAAAGAACGAAAACACAACGAACAAAAACTAAATACAGAACACAAAAATTCAACAAGAGTGTAAAAACAAAAAAAAAAAACAAACAAAAAAAACAAAAAAAAAAAAAAAAACAAATCTTGGATTAGACTAATATTGGGTTGGTGCATAATTATCAGGCGTTTTTTAAACAATATTTATTATGAAAAAATAAATGTAACAATTCAACAATAACATTTTTAAATGATTATTTCCGAGCGTATGATTATCGACACGCATTTTTATAGCGTGAAAATAAAATATTTTTATTAAAAAAAGTAAACATTTTTTATTAACAAATAACTCGCCTAAAAAAAACGCCTGATAATTATGCACCAACCCAGCAGAATAACACCCCCACCATACCCACACTATACGACTTACCCAAAACACACAAACCTAACACAGCCATCAAACCCATTATGTCCAGCATCAAGAGTGCACCTCACAATTTAGCGAAAGCAATTGCAAAAATCCTAACTCCGTCCATAGCAAAATCCACCCGACACACATTAAACATTTTGGTAACTTAATCAGGAGAATACGAAACATAAACATGGAAGAACAAAATTATGGCTAGCAAATCCCTATACCCTAATATACCCGTAATATACCCGTTACAAAAGGTCACAATATATTAACAAACAACCTCAAAAAAATCCAAAGAAAACCTTCTACCTGTTAATTCTTGTTCTCTTACTGTCCTCTCTCCTTAATAGTGTTTTGTTCTTAGTATACCTGTCCATAAAATTGTACAACCTCTTTTTAATCATTTCATCCCAAGCAAGGCAATAAAGCCACTAGGATGTAAGATGTTCATGGGTGTTAGAGAATACTAAGAACAAAACATTATTAAGGAGAGAGGACAATAAAAGAACAAGAATTAAGAAGACAGAAGATAACGATTGATATTGCATTCAAATTTTTGAAGATCAAAGTTGACTGGGAAGCAAGAAGCCGGAATAGAGTTCGACAAATGAGAAATGAGAGAGAAGATACTGTTAGCATAGAATTTAAGGTTACATTTAGCCATTTCAGCTGTAGATTGATGAGACCTTACCGCCAATCTAGTACCGCGCTTAAATTCATAAATCTAGCTACCATAGTGGAAAGTTCCTCGACACAATTACCATGAAAGTATCTATAGAAAACACAGTGGTAAGCTACGTTACGGGGGTGAGAAAAGGGACTGAAGCCGAGATGCCAGGTCAGGACCTATAATATTGCAGGTCAAAAAAATGAATTATTACGAGTATGCAAACTAATCAATAACCACTCTTTCAATATAAAGTTGTATAACCAAAATTGTCGTTTCCTGTCTTTTCGTAGAATTTTTAGAGTCCGGCTTATTTAAACACATCAAACCCGCTTAACAAAGATGCATAGATGAAGTTCTTTTTGTATCTCCCCCACAACAAAGTCTAGACGTAATAAAGAAAATTAATGTGGAACTTACCATCGAATGCCCACATGAATTAGAAATGGACAAATCTCTACCTTTCTTCGACATCTTATTAATACGTAACAAAAACAAATTAGATTTTGGCGTTTACCGCAGCTCGACTAACAAAAACAACATAATTAATTTCTATTCCCACCACAGTCAACAAATAAAATTAGGACTAGTCAAATATTTCTACCTTAACCCTTAGAATATGTAGCTCAGAATACCTAGGTGAAGAAGATTTTGGTTTCGTTTGCTTTGTTTTACGGTATATCAACCTCAATGGGTTATTTAATGCCGACAAAATTTTTATTGCTGGTAATATTTTTTTTTTCCAAAAATGTAAATGCTGGTAATATTTTTTCCTCAAAAATCTATTTCTGTTAATAGTTTTTCAAAAATGTATAACTGGTAATAATTTTTTCAGAAAATGTATCGTTGGTAATATTTTATTTTAAAATGTATTGCTGGTAATATTTTTTTAAATTATTGCTGGTAATAATGTTTCCTTCATAAATGTACAAAGTATTTCTGGTATTAAAACCTATTTTGACACTTTCATAGTATTTTGATCCCAGTTTGGGGGTTGGCAATTTGCTCATAGCTGGGACTTTAACGGGTGCTACCACCCCGGGTCAGGGTGGACCTGGGAACACCAGCAATTAAGAGGTGGTTCCACGCTCCTCAAAACCTCCCGATCAAAGGCCTTGCTGTTGGATGTAGTTTATCGTCATACCCAGGACGCTGATCTAGTTTATCGTCATACACAGGACGCTGATCTAGTTTATCGTCATACACAGGACGCTGATCTAGTTTATCGTCATACCCAGGACGCTGATCTAGTTTATCGTCATACACAGGACGCATATCTAGTTTATCGTCATACCCGGGACGCTGATCTAGTTTATCGTCATACCCAGGACGCAGATCTAGTTTATCGTCATACCCAGGACGCTGATCTAGTTTATTGTCATACCCAGGATGCGGATCTAGTTTATCGTCGTACCCAGGACGCATATCTAGTTTATCGTCTTATCCAGGACGTGGATGTAGTTTATCGTCTTATCCAGGACGTGGATGTAGTTTATCGTCATATCCAGGACGCGGGTGTAGTTTATCGTCATACCCAGGACGTGGATGTAGTTTATCGTCATACCCAGGACGCAGATCTATTTTATCGTCATACCCAGGACGTGGATGTAGTTTATCGTCATACCCAGGACGCAGATCTATTTTATCGTCATATCCAGGACGTGGATGTAGTTTATCGTCATACCCAGGAAGCGGATCTAGTTTATCGTCATACCCAGGACGCAGATCTAGTTTAGCGTTTTATCCAGGACGTGAATGTAGTTTAGCGTCTTATCCAGGACGCGGGTGTAGTTTATCGTCATACCCAGGACGCGGTTGGAGGTTATCGTCATACACAGAACGTCTAGGTGAAGAAGAGAAATACATTGAAAAAACATTTAAACATATTCACTGCACACATCATGTCTCCTTCAACGCTAGAAAACGGGCTTACAAAATCCACAAATACAAAAAATTCCGGCCCTCTTCATGTGGTTGGAATGGGACTCATCAGCAGTAAGCATCCACTACCCAGTTATGATACGACGCAAGCGTCATACCCACTGGACCAACGGGTCTCGGTGACAGAAGAGGTAACAAACTAGATACGATATAACGCCGCTCTTCACAAATTCCGTCGTGTAACTCATCCAAGTAATAATACGTAGTCCAACGGACTGTGCTCCGACGAGTCCTTCTATGTCGACATTCCAACCACCTGAAGAAGGCCGGAGCTTACAATGGCCGAAATGTTGCAATAAATATGGCGACAAAGATGAGAACAATAGTCTGAATAATGTAAATAGTAAGCGCTTTCTCATCTCAGTGATTAAAAACGGCTTCGAGTGAATAAACTTTGTAGGTGATAGAGAGGACCGTCCTTCTTTGAACCGAGTGGACTGACATAACAAAATCACAAACTGCATCAAATGACAGAAACCACATCATTTGACGACTTTCAACAGCAGCCACAACTAAAATGGATAACACGTGTAACACGAAGAGAAAATAATGGCATAATTAAGTTGTTGGTATTATTTCAAACAAAAGGATAAGAAGGAAACTGTCATCAGTACTGGAAAGAGCGATAACGGTTAGTGGGCTTGAGAAACATATTTTCCTAAAAAAAACAAAACTTTTAACAGAAAGATTTTATAAATTTCAACCGAAGTTAGGTATGACTATTTGGTTAGTAAATGCCGAATTTTTCCTTATAAGGAAACGGTTAATAATACCATTACTGTTATATAATGTCATGACAAAGATGGCTGCCGTTAAAGTGTTGAGACATACAGAGTCGTGATGTAATGAGATTTTTGCATGCCAAGGGCAAAAGTCTAACAGAAATTCACCGTGAACTTCTACAGCGAAAATGAATTGGAAGCACATTTCGGTCTTGTATCGTGCTCTCCTAGAAGTGCGTAAAAGTCTGCAGGACGAGCCTCTTAGAGAGCATCTATGAGCATTCGCCGCAGAGAACAACGTTACATGCGCTGAAAAATTGATACAAGAAGATAGATAGCGCCAACTTCGTGATTTGACTGCGGAACTTGATCTTTCGAAGTTGCCTGTCCATGTAATAGCAAACCAAACTATTTGAACAATAGTTGCTTTCTTACGATTTTTTTTTATTTACATTAAGCAAAACATCAGAAAATAAAACAAATTTTTGGTGCGACCACAATTTTTATTTTATTTTTATGTTTTTGGTTTCGCAATCTATCACTTGAGAAAAGATGCTGCAAATTGCGAGACGTCATCTCCTCATTCTGACTGTATAAATTACCTGAAAAAAAGAAATTAAAAAAATATGAAAATACTCATTCTTCATCAGACACAATCAACATTTATTTTGTAAAACGTATTTATATTGTTCGATTTTGTTATTCTTTAGTCCTGACAAGTTGTGGCTTGAATTCACCAATCAAATGAAATCTGATTCTTCTGCTAACTGCACGGAAGACAGAAACGAATACAGTAAAATAATTTAATATGGCAGAATCTAAAATTTCATATCGAAATGAGAAGGAGATGATGCCGGGGCCTCCGTATCAGAAATATACATTTTTTAAAACAAGACCGGCAAGCTTGTGCTTACCCTAGCACAGTGTGCGGCAAAAATAACGCCCAGAAATACCTTCCACGCAATGGTAATACATTAGTGGCAATATCTTCATCTTGTTAATGTTAATGTTAGCATCATTTTAATATTATGCAGGGGGCATTTCTGTCGCATTCTGTATATTGGTCTAGTGGGTATGTGTTGTGGAGTGGTTTCACAGTGGAGGCTTGTATTTGTACTAAGTCGGTCCTAAAATAGGTTCGACGTACATAACGTTAGGAACTTGATATAATAGGTATGACGCAGAGTAATCTAGTTGTGGTCGCTGATACTTTAGTATTCGACTAACGGTCGTCCGACATCGACTGACTGCCCGACCCACTGAGCAGCATTCAGTCAAACGAGGACATCATGTGGCACAAGGCCGGTTTAACGTGGGATCTCCGAGCCCGTGGGCTCGGCCAAAAATATGTCCTTTTAACCCGTATAAACGGGTTCAGGGTCGGTTTACCTCCCCGAAAGAGACTCACCCTCACCCCTCCGCCCGAAGGCAGAGAGTTCAACCGGTCAGCCGGTCGTCCAACTTCAGACTGAACTCAGACCGACCCACTGAGCGACTCCTTGTTACTCTTACTACTACTACTTATTATAGGTGGGAGAGTCTATTAACTATAGAATAGGGTGTGTTCCACTATAACAGTATGACACCTCCGTCATATCGTAACGCTCCGGATTCGATTGCCGGTAGTGGATACGCACTGCTGTTGAGTCCCAGTGATTTCGCCATTCTGTTAAGGATTCTTCTAGATTCGATGAATTACTTAATTATGATTATTCAAATCCCCTTAATAATTTCTGTCACTTGTATATCCTTCCTTGAACCGGCTTCTAATGCTCTGGATGGAACGGCTTGTGTATAGTAGTCGTAGCTCGTAGAGGCACAGTCCTATGGATAAAGAGAAACTCGGATGAGTTCCGCCACGAAATATGTGATCGAGCGGCGCTATATCGAGTCTAATTCGTTACCCCTTCGTCATTGAGGCCCGTTGGTATGGCGTTTGCCTCCTATCGTAAATGTTCGAGTTTCAATTCTCGGTAGTGGATGCGCGCTGCTGATGAGTCCCAAATATAGACCGAGACGGCCGTCCAGTGCTTTCTGCATTCTGTTTAGGTTTCTTCTAGAATCGATGAATTATTTAATTATGATTATTCAAATCCCACTAATAATTTCTATCACTTGTATATCCTTGCTTGAACCGGCTTCTAATGCTCTGGATGGAGCGGCTTGGGGATAGAAGACGTGACTTGTGGAAGCACAGTCCGTTGGACTAATTACTATTACACGGATGAATTACACGACGTAATTTGTGACGAGCGGCGCTATATCGTATCTAATTTGTTACCTCTTCTGTCACCGAGACCCGTTGGTCCAGTGAGTATGACGCTTGCGTCGTATCGTAAGTCTGTAGTGGATGTTGTCGGAGTTAACTCCTCCTTTAGTACATTAACCCTTTCACCAGGGGTCTCTCTTCCCTGGCTATAAATAGCCGCGGACCCTTCGCCTCTATCTTTTCCTTCAGGCCTGTGCGCCGACACCTTGAGGTAAATCTCTCCTTTTCCTCAGAATTTCAGCTATCAACCTCGAAATGTAGGTGCTAACAAGGGACAGCGTGGAAACACGCTAAGCACAATAGACACACACGCACATACAGAATATTCACACACGCACACACGCACACACGCACATACAGAATAATCCCATACATTTCATCCTTTGTACTGTTTTCATGTATTGTAACTTGTCATTAATATATATTTGTATATACATATATTATCGATCTAGTGTTTTGTTTGCTTTCTTTGCCTTCTTCTTTGGAGTTAATCAAAGTCCAACCTTTTTATGTAGTTGGGCTCGGCGGGCAGGAGTATCTGAACCTTATATGCGTTTCTTCTACATCTGACTTCTATCAACAACATAACAGCAACGGCCCTCTACAATGTGCACTGCTGATGAGTCCCAAAATAGGACGAAACCGCCGTCCAGTGCTTTCTGCTGAGGATTTTCAAGACTTGATGAATTACTTAATTATAATATATATATATATATATATATATATATATATATATATATATATATATATATATGTACGCGTTTCTTCCTTGAGGATTTTATCGGAGAAAATTTGTTTACGTTGATGCGACTAGATAGACGCTGAAATGAGAGACGATGAAACAAAATTTTTAATTAAAAGATAATTTTTCTATGTGTTTTTGTTATATAATCTAACCGATTTCATTTAGATTTTTTTTTCTTTCCGCCACATTTGTGATTAAATATCCTACACTGTAATGACAGAAGATATGTCAAGAAAGGCGAACGTTGTAAGAATCTGGACGCAAATTTACCGTAGATGATCTAGCGATTAAAGCACTTTCTATACAATTTCAACATTAAAAATTCTACTCCAATTAAAAGAGAAAATAATTCACCAAGAAAAATATGCTTTATATATATATATATATATATATATATATATATATATATATATATATATATTATGTTATATGAAATTTACGGTTACATCTAGCCATTTCAAATGATGAGACTTCAAAAAGAATTCAAATTATAGAAATAAGAAATTCTCAAATAGAAATAGCAGTAAAAATATTTCTCTCTCTCTCTTCTTCCTCTCACAATATATAAAAAAATGGAGTCACCCTTCGTTTTCGATTCATAGAACCGAACAGCCAGTCTACTCGCACAGGATTTTATTATAGTAGTGAGAGCTTGTACCGAAATAACCATTTCAGAAGAGCCGAATACAGAGAACTGACGCACATAGTGTGCCACAAGGTTTCCTAAAGAGCCTTCTCTCAATATATAATATTCAGATTGCGTTTTCTCTCTCTCTCTCTCTCTCTCTCTCTCTCTCTATGATACATATATATTGGTTGAAAAAAAATAATGTCGTTTTTGGACGTTCAACAACGTAAAAAAACGACATTATTTTTGCACCAATCTAATATATATATATATATATATATATATATATATATATATATATATATATATATATATTTGGTTGGATAGATGTGAGTTTGTGACCCTGTGTTTCACGCTTTAGCGATCGTCAGACAAAACAACCGCGCATATAATATATAAATAATTATACATATATATATTTATCTATATTTATATACACTTTTCATATATATATATATATATATATATTTTATATATATATATATATATATATATATAATAATGATATAATATGGTAATCCGTAAGGAATTTCCAGGAGCATATAGATGCAAGGAGATCTCTGTGTCAAAAGACAGAGCAAAATTAAAGTGTTTTTAATCGCATGATCATCTACGGTAAATTTGCGTCCAGATTCTTACAACGTTTCACCTTTCTTGGCAGACCTTCTGTCATTACAGTGTGGGATATTTAATCACAGATGTGAGGGAAACAAAAACATGAAGAAAACGAACATAAATGAAATCGACTAGATTTTATAACCAAAACAAATATTTTTTTTTTTAATTTAAAATTCCCAGCGTCTTTCGTCTGTGCTCATGTGTAGTCGCATCAACGTAATTGGACTGAATTACTGGCAGTATATCCAGCGTAGTGACACGGCATCGCTGGGCAAAGGGCTTCTAAGACTGAAGACAAGGGCTCGTCTGTAACAACGGCAGCATGCCCATTACCGAGGGGAGCCTTCGAGTTAAGGGACACTGACCGTGGTCTAACCTAGAGAGGGACAGATCTATCGTGCCAAGATACGCAGCCCATAAACGAATAACTAAGCACACATTGCGGAGGGAGTTGGCAGCCACTCTGCGGCCACAATCACTCATGGGATTGATGATGATGATGATGATGACGACGATGATGATGATGATAACGATGATGATGATGATGATGATGACGATGATGATGATGATGATGATGATGACGACGATGATGATGATGATGATAACGATGATGATGATGATGATGATGAGGATGATGAAAAAGCATGAAGGTCAGTTCTATATTCACACATGAAATCTTATGCAGAAAGGCGAAAAACATGAACTGATTAGCCTTGGCGGTAACGTTTCTTACGAATAATCAAGATTGATCTCTCCTTGTTTTGTTACCGTTTTGAGAGAGCGATTCCTGTTTACTGGGACTATAAAAGGACACTATACGCGAACCTTTGTATTCTCAAGTTGAGTAAAGCTTTCTTAAAGCCTACACCTGCGTACGTTTATCATTACGCATGTCTCCTTGAAGGCAAATCTTCTCTTTTCCTTTTTTTACTTAATATGACTTCCATGATGGGCTTGTGGTAGAGCCGCTGAGATCAACGGTATGTACTTGATGCTTCCAAGACAACTGAACCAGAAGTAAATAAACAGACAACTGCTTAAAATTAATCAGCTACTGGAGTTTAATTTGAAGCTGTTTATATATGTTGTTATGAATAATCAAGAGTGATCGCCCTTTGTTTTACTACTGTCTTCTTTGAGAGAGCTATTTCTGTTTACTGGGTCTATAAAAGCACACTATACGCGAATCTTGTATTCTCAGTTGAATAAAGCTTTCTTAAAGCCTACACCGGCGTACTTTTGTCAATACAACATTCACTTCTAAGGATTGAATTAAGTTTTTTTAAGAAACGACAAATATGGATAAATGTTCCGCAATAAGACGTAGTGTTAAAAGTCGGTTTTTTTCCTATGACACCGTTTTTTATATCTATCTTCACTCTTCTGCAATGTTTATTGTTTTAAAAAAGCGATAATTAGAATTCGAATAAAACCTTAACATGATAAAAGTGAATGTAATAACAATAGTACGCCAGTGTAGGCTTTAAGAAAGAATTATTCAAATTTATTACAATGATTGAGTATAAAATAATCCATTAAACATAAATAGCAAAAAATTTAGAGTTCCATAACTAAACAAAATAGACCAAAATGATTATTCATAAAGTTTGAGATTATAAACATTTTTCGGTTCTTGAGAATTTATTAATATATAAATCTATTTATTAGAGTGTTTATTTACAAGAATTTAAATACATTTGAGAATCTAAAAACTAATAAATTAATTAATGGAATTTAATATTTATTATTTACCGATTTATAAAAATAAAAGAATAATTTTTTTTTTAGATAAATTTATAAACATTTATTAAATTATTAAAATATGCAAAACCAACTACACGGAAATATTTATTTTTTTGTATATTTATTATTATTATTATAAATTATTATTATTTCCTTTGAAAATGTTTTTATTCAGAGACCTAAGGTTAGAAATGGCAAAAACATTTCCCATTAAAAAAAAAAAACATATTTTGCAAAGATAAAAACTTTCGTAAATTAACAAATGTGTACTTATGGAACCTCTTGAACTGTTACTTATCTGAGTAATCATTTTGCAGGTTATTATTATTATTATTATTATTATTTTTTTATTATTAATAATAAATATAAATAAAATAATAATAATAATAATAATTATTCAGCTAGAATTTGTCATACAAACAACAACAACTATTGGCTTACTAACTTACATGGAAACAACAAATGACTGGATGATAAAATTAGTGAAACAACATGAAAACAGAAAGAAAAAATATTCAATAATAAAAGAAGGCAGTAAATACAAACAACATTTACATTTAGTAGATTCTGTAAAAATCAAAACAGAAGCCAAGAACCAACTATTGCATTTTCGTTTTTAAGAAAAGCCAAGGATAAAGCCCTTTAAATTTTAAGATGAAACAACGCTGGCAAGACAAACCTCTGCATGGCCAATATCCAGAACGTAAATAAACCCAATGTTGATAAGTTAATTCATCGATGGTTACGAGCATCTGGATTAAAGTCTGAAACTGAAGGCTTTATTCTTGCAGCGCAAGACCAGAGTCTTTTTTCACTAGGAATTTTCAGGCAAATATCATACATTCAATGTGGATCCAAAATGCAGGTTCTGTGACAAATACCAAGAAACAATTTAAATCTAATCTCAGGATGTTCTATACTTGCCCCAAATGAATATAAAAAATCGTCACGATAGATTGGGGCAATACTTACACTGGACAATGTGCAAACACTTTGGAAAATGTGTAAGCAAACACTGGTATGAACATCGGCCAGCGCCGGTTACAGAAATAGAAGATGTCACCATTCTATGGGATTATACCATCCACAGACAGAAAAATTGAAGCAAATAGGCCGGACATTATTGTCAAAAAATAAAGAAAAAACTTGCCTACTAATTGATATGGCTTGTCCAGCGGATTGTAACATAGCAACCAAGGAATTTGAAAAACTATCAAAATAAAAAGACCTGGAAATTGAAATAGAAAAATGTGGAAATTGAAAACAAGAATAATACCAGTGGTAATAGGTGCACTTGGAATTATAAAAAATGGAACAAAACAACACATTGAAAGAATCCCTGAAAACCCCAGCTTAAGAGACATACAGAAAATTGTCTTATTAATTACAGCACACACTAAGGAGAACTTTGTCTATGTAACGCTAGCAACTTCATTTTGATAAAAAAAAAAAAAAAAAAAAAAACATGAAATGTGGCCATAACAACACACCACGACCTGCCTTAGGTCTTTCCACGCAGACTTGGTAGGTAGTGTGTCCATAGCAGAAATCGAATGATGATGATGATAATAATAATAATAATAATAATGAAAATTTTAAATAAAATAATATTTACACTTTATGTAAAATAAATTAAATAAAAAAGGTAATAAAATAACTCCCATCATGCAACAAAAACTGATCTTGTCAGAAATACGGGCAACAATAAATGCAAAAAAAATGCCTGTATGTGAGATTTATTCTTGAGCAAGAAAATTCAGTATTCAACACGTATGTAACTTATATTCTGTGATATGAAAAATAACTACGGAGTAAATTTCTCCCTTTTAACATTTACCAAAAACACAAAACGTAAAAATACACACACACTTAATACATAATAAATATATAAATAAATTGACAACAATTTACTACTATTGTAAAAAGTTTATTTTTAGTTTTTATTATTATTTTTAAAATGCAATTACTGCTACTATGATGTAAATGAATAACCCATAATTTACTATTTTATAAAGTTTGAATCAATTGGCAATTAGCCACTGTTTTGCCAAACATTCCAAAAAAATAACCTAATAAATAGTGAAAAAAAAAACAATCTACAAAACAAATACTGCTTATTATTTTTGTTGTCAGCTGTCAAGAAAAAAGAAAATGTATATATTTCATATATCTGGGTCTTATTACCATTCTAATCATTGATTTTGAAAGCAATAAAAACATTGTCGAAGAGTGAAGAAAGTTAAAATAATATTGGTGTCAAGGGAAAACCGTTCTTTTAACACGCTGTTTTCTTTCAAACATAAAGGTTCAAGGTTGCTGAAAAAAAGGAATCAGTGGAGTGATTTAAGGATTCCTTATATTTCACATGTTTTAATAATTTAGTAAATGTTTATAAATTTATGAATAAAAAATATGTTCATATTTATTTCTTTATAAATTGGTAAATAATAAATATTTCATTAGTTTCAATTGTATTAGCTTTAGAATGTTGTAAATATAAAATTCTTGTGAATAAAAATCTAATAAATTTGTGATTAATATTTTTGTCAATTCTCAAAAACAAAACAAAATGTATAAATTCACTTTCATCATGTTTAGGTTTTATTACAATTCTAATCATTGCGTTTTAAAACAATAAAACCTGTCAAAGAGTGAAAAAAGAGTCATGGGAAAAATCTGACCCTTTGGCATGTTTCTCCATGTTCGTAAAAAGGAAAAAAGAAAAAACAATGAAAATTTACCCGTGATTTTTTTTCTTTTTAATAAGCTTATATACTTTCAGAAAAAAACTTAAGAAATAGAAAAAGAACTAATAAATTTAAAAAAAGCATGTTTTAACCTTCGTAATTCAAATGACGCCATCGCTCCTTACGACGACGCCCTAGAATCGACCATTGAAAAAAAAAACATAAAAATATCAATTTTTTTTTTCGGCTAATATGTTTCCTGCTTTCTCTTTTGAATTATTTCATCCCAAACAAGGCAATAAAGCCACTAAGACAAAAGAGGGTTACCGAAGTTGACTGGAAAGCAAGTAACCAGAGGAGAGTTCTAAAAGCGAGAGAAGAAACTATTAGCATAGAATTTACGGTTACATCTAGCCATTTCAAATGTTGAGACTTCAAAAAGAATTCAAATTATAGAAATAAAAAATTCTCAAATAGAAATATCAGCAAAAATATTTCTCTCTTCTTTCTTCCTCTCACAACATATAAAAAATGGAGTCACCCCTTTTTTCGATTCCTAGAACCGAACAGCCAGTCTACTCTTTTGGATTTTATTATAGTAGTGAGAGCTTTGTACTAAAATTTGACCATTTTTCGGAAGAGCCGAATACAGAGAACTGACGCACATAGTGTGCCACAAGGTTTCCTAAAGAGTCTTCTCTCAATATATAATATTCAGATTGCGTGCTCTCTCTTTCTTTTTCTTGCCTATTTCTCTCTCTTTTATTCACACACACACACACAAATATATATATATATATATATATATATATATATATATATGATAATGATAAAATATGGTAATCCGTATGGAATTTCCAGGAGTATATAGATCCAGGGAGAGTTCTATGTCAAAAGATAGAGCAAAATTATTATTAATTAAAGAATATTAAACACTTAAGTAATAATTTTTTTTCATGTTTCAAAAATGGAAGCTAAAATCTTCGAATTTAATTTTGTAATTAAATTAAAGAAATTAATTCAATTTCATCCTCAAGCGAATTTTGGAGTACCTTATTTTTAAAATTACTGGGTTTTAAAGGCACTGCAAAAATTCATAATTCACGTTTCCAAGGATAAAGACCAATACATTCATCCAGACAAGGAGTGGTTGCGCGTTCATTATCGCTGTATTATTAGTTAATTTAAAAAAAAATTTCGTTTAGGTAGGGGTAGCGAAAATACCATATTTTAAATCAGTTAATTTATAATATAAACTAGCAGCTTGGTCCTAATATATGCCCTGTGCTTAATTCAAAAATCGTTACGACTCATACAGCAATCGCTATCACTTGACTTAAAATATTTTGCCCTTCCTTGCCTTTAAAGGTGCCCTTTGCCGTGCTGATGATGCTACATGCCTTACTTCTTGCCTATCTCACACTGCGAATTTTTTCTAAGCTCTATTAAAACATTAAATCTGTTATGAAAAAAGAACTAAACAAAATGAACACAAAACGATCAGCTTTAAAAAAAAAAGGACTCGTAACTGGAAAAACCGAATGAAAAAAAAAAGTTAACAACAAATACTTTTTCACACCAAACCCAGTTCTGCGGAATCAGAATCAACGTTGAGTTTAAGCAAGCAAATGAGCCAATTGGAGTAAAGTGCCATGTAGATTTAAATTTTTCCCACTTGTAACGAATGCAGCTATCGATTTTTTTTTGCATGCTAGCATGCTAGTTAACATTCGTGCCAGTCAGCTGTTGGCTCTCACGCTGGCCAATAGAATCTTCCTGCCTATTTGTGGCAGCCAGCTATAGGCTCTCACTCTGGCCAGTACAAAATGGCCGCAAACTACATGAAAACTGCCGTAGAAGCATGAAAAAATTTATTATTTCCACTATCGATGGGAGTTGGGAAATGCAAAGTCGGTCTTGGCCTTCTTGCTAACTTGGAGCATGTGCATGTAAATTTTGGTGCAAATCCGTTGAAAATTGCAGCCGTGCATTCGTTACACACATCCTGCCTTTTATAGATAGAGATATCCTGCAACAGAAATCTGTGATGAGGAATAATAGCAAAAATGGCAAACACAACACAAGAGAAGACACGGGTCGAGAATCATAAAATGTTTATTGCAAAAAAAGCATGTTACGGCTTATCCCGGGCCTACACAATATTTGTGTTGTGTACCGAAAATATGAATTTTTTGGGCATAATAAAAAATGAAATAAGGAAAAAACGATTACTCTCATGCACATTGTAAAAAAATTCCTTTCCCTTATAAATAACAATTTTGATTCTATCTTGGGGCCCCATACGTTCGGCTTTGTGCCACATCTAAGTTACCCTTAGCCAAACAAAGGGTACTTCGACGTGGTGTAATGGTTAGCAAGCTTGTCTCGCTAGAACAATTACGGTTGAGTAGTGAGTTTGATCCTCACTAGGTACTCCTTACTTTAGGCCTTTGTTTTTTTATCTAAGCTACGGTTAGAAATTCATCATTACAAATAACAATATAAATCAAATTAACCTTGAGGGGCTAAAAAAAAAGCTCTTTTAAAAACAATTACTTAAAGTTTAATATAAACAAAAAAACGGGTAATTTCCCGAATACATAGAGATTTTCTAAGCGTATCTAAGATGTGGCACAAGGCCGTAAAAATGTGACACTTAATGATGATCGAAATCACTACTCAGTCGTAATTGATCTAGCGAGATAAGCTTGCTAAAATGAAACCACTTTGAAGCGCCTGAATTTCCCGAACGCATGCAAACGAATACATTAGTATCCAGTGTTCTTTATTTACCTTTTAAATGGTAAATATCCTGACAAGTTCCAAATATAGAAAACCGAACAGTAAAAGAAAGAATATTTTAATTCTTGAAGGACTTTACATTTGGGTAAACAGGGTTTCTTTAGCTATGGATAGTTAGTAATTGGATACAGATAGGAATTCTCTGTAGTCACTTCTAATAACTCCAGTTGGAATCCGAAGTGCCCATTCTTCTTGCAGGACCAGGAATTTAAGCTGGGAGCGACAATGCGTCCTGAAGTTAGTCCTAGTAGTTTTACAATTCCTTCATTAGGTATCACAGGGTCCTTATGAAGAAAACTTTCATAATCAACCAGGATGTTCACTGGGGGCTTGGTGTGGATTGATCGATATAGACGCGATGTCATTAAACCCTCAGACCGCTAAGATAAATGACGTGGACTAGCGTAGAAAACATTCAAGGGGACAAGCGATTGATAGCTGATTGGCCAAGAAAATTGTGATGTCTACAGAATTTCATCAGTAGAAGATGAGTTACGTCTTCAAAACCCGGAAATTAATTCAATTTGAAATCAATAAAAATATTTTATATAAAAAATCTTCCTTTTTTCATTCTGCATTAAATGGGCTTTAAATGGATAACTAAATGAAAATTATTTTATTAGATAGATAGATAGATAGATAGATAGATAGATAGATAGATAGATAGATAGATGTAAGAATGGTCCAACATGTCCCTAAACATATCAGATTACACTCAAATAATATTTTTTTTGTCTGAGTGTGTTGCAGTTACAAAAAATAAAAGTTAATTTCGAATTAACACCTTTTTAAAAAATGAGATATGCTCGTCACGATTTACGACGGACTCGTTTTCTACTTTGCATACAGGCAGATCCAAATACCATTTGTTGGTTCTGGAGGCCATTTGCCTTAAATTGCGACAACCATCTTTGTGCAGACAAAAGGAAAATGTTTGCTATCTTTAAACTCCGAGTACTTTCCACGGTAATAGCCATAGAACGGTGAGAGACTCGCTTCATCCCGCCTCAGAGAGAGAGAGAGAGAGAGATAGAGATTGGAGCGTGGAGAAATAATTCTTTTGAGGTATGTGAGTGATTATTTACTTGTTTTATGCTCTGGCTGGTTCATTTATCTTTTCTCTTAAGTTTACACATTTACATTAATCGTAATTTTTTAGACATGTTCCAGACTTATCTCCGGGAATTTCCCCGCCTATTTACAGTCTAATTAAATCAAGTTTTTTGCCAACGATCATTCCCTGAGGATGCGTTGGCCGAAAGGCAGCCTAGGTCCTAATCAAAAAAAAAAAAAAATGAGCATAAAATTGTGTTTGTTCAAATCTATCTATTCATTCTGTGGTATCAAAGTGTTATGGTCCAAGTTCCTTGTACCACGGTGATGGTCCATGGTTAGAACCAATGAAAGAATAACACGAACACAGGTATGGAATATAAAGATATATTACAACAGAAATATAATTCGAAGAAGTAGAAGTATTAGTAATGACTATCAGATTTGGTTAAAGTGAACTATGTTGTCTCGACAAGTATCACTATTCCAATGTCCTTACAATATGCTCTCAATTATCTCTCCTCGTCTTACAACATCCTCATACCTCTTGAG
>CAHIKZ030002175.1:0-115000 GCA_903632075.3 Acanthosepion pharaonis | reverse complement strand
CTGTTATGTTTATCCTATCCTTCTTGTTGGTAGAGATCAATGTTCTGGCGAAAGCCTCTGAAAAATCATGGCCTTTAAAATAAACAGGAATGGTTCAGTTGCCTCTGTTTGGTTTGTTTTACGGCAAAAAAAATATTTTGTAGGATATTTAATGCAAAATACTGTTGTTTTAATAAACAATATATTGGTAAACATAGTTGTAATGTAAATAAATTTCAGATAGGTCCGGTTTGCATCTGAGTTAATAAAACTAAGACAAGTTCAGTTTGCACCTGAATTAATAAAGCTATCACAGGCCCGGTTTGCACTAGATTCAGAAACAAAAGAAATAGGTCCAGTTTGCACCTGGGTCAATAAAGCTAACAGAGTTCCGGTTTGAACTTGAGTTGATAAAGCTAAGACAGGTCCAGTTTGCACTTTACTCAAAAGTTTAGACATAGGTTCGGTTTGCACCTGAGTTAATAAATCTAAGAAGAATCCGGTTTGAACTAGAGTCAAAAGCAAAGCCTTATGTACTGTTTGCACTTGAGTTAATAAAGCTAAGACAGGTCCGGTTTGAATTAGAGTCTATAGTTAAGACAGGTTAGGTTTGCACCTGTGTTAATAAAGTTAAGAAAGGTCCGGTTTACACCGAAAAGCTAAGACATAGGTCCAGTTTGCCACTGGGTTAATTAAGCTAAGACAGGTCCCGTTTGCACATGAAAATAAAGCTAAGACAGGTCCGCTTAGGCACTAGAGCCAAATGCTAAGACATAGGTCCGGTATGCTACAGAGGCCCGCTTTGCACTATAGTCAAAAGCTTAGACATAGGCCCTGTTTGCACCTGAGTTAATAATGCTAAGACAGATGTTATTTGTACTAGAGTCAAAATCTAAGACACAGGTCCCGTTTGGACCTGAAGTAATAAAGCTAAGACATAAGCCCGGTTAGCATATGAGTTAATAAATCTAAGAAATGTCGAGTTTGCAATAGAGCCAAAAGCTAATACATAGTTTTGCTTAGCACATGATTTAATAAAGCTAAAACAGTACCGGTTTGCCCCTGAGTTAATAAAGCTTAGACAGATACAGTTTGCACGAATGACAAAAGCTAAGACATAGGTCCAGTTTGCACCAGAATTAATAAAGTGAAGACATAGTTCCTGTTTGCACCTACGTTAATCAATCCAAGACCGTTCCGGTTTGCACCTGTGTTAATAAAGCCAAGGCATAGGTTCGGTTTGCGTTTGTATTAATAAAGTTAAGACAGGTCCGGTTTGCACTAGGGTCAAAAGTAAAGACATAGGTCCAGTTTGCACCAGAACAATAAAACTAAAATCTAGCTACTTTTTTGGCGTACATTTTAACCACCTGCAAGTAATATTCGTGTAACTAATTAACTCCCAGCTCTCAGTTGATTCTGCCATCCTGTCTTTAATAAACCTTGTTATCGATTTCTTTGTCCCACCCCCATTATTCGGAATGACTATCATTCGTGTGTGTTTTTATAGATTCCCCCCGTGCTGTACGGATGCCTTCGTCAACTAATCTGTGTATATTATTAAATCACTATAAGTGTAATGGCTGGTTCAGGGTCAGAATGTGTTGTGGATTCCGGGTTGAAATACTGTACCAATAAATAACAAACGCCAGGAATGAATATATGAAAATATTGTATTAACGTAATAATACAAACTGGTAAAGCAGGTTAGTAGTTCCAGGAATACGGGTTAGTAGCAAAATATATATACAGTCTTTGGTATTGAAGTATCGCTGTATGACTTCTTACTGAGTCTACGTGCTCGCTCACTGTGACTCCTACAACGCTGTTACCTCACCCCTCACTCTTCCGGTTACCTACAACCTTTTACTCTGGGATCGACTCGACGGTCTTGCTCCCTCGGGTCTTCATGTAGCCGTAGTATATGTATATACTGGGTGAGTCCATTTGTATAAAAAGGGATGGACCCCTCAACAGAATGCAAGCAACTAAATGACACGGTGTTGTTCAGCTGCTAGGGTCAGCTGAAAAGCTCACACGCTGACCAAGATAGTCTCATGGAATGCAACCAAACGAGATTTATTTTTCAACAGTCCTCTTTGCGGTCCATACATTTCTTCCATCAATGTTGATGTACTTGGATCCTATTAGTGAAGATGCTTTCACCCTGTTGGTCAAAAAAGTCAATAGCAGCAGATATGACGTCATCATCACTGAGTATTGGAACATTTTTCTGGTGAAACAAGACCACTTTCGTCAGTTTTCCTGGGTGTTTGGTCTTAATAGCCTTTCGCAACTCCCTCAGCAATATCTGTCTATATTTCTGAGATGAGGTATTGTAATCATTTACATTATTTACATTGTTCGGTTTCTTGACCTCATCTTTATTGCCATATTCACAACGTTTCGATCATTGTACGCTCCGGCCTTCTTCAGGATCTGTCTATATTTCTGAGATGAGGTATTGTAATGATTTACATTATTTATATTGTTCGGTTTCTTGACCCCATCTTTATTGCCATATTCACAACGTTTCGATCATTGTACGCTCCGGCCTTCTTCAGAATCTGTCTATATTTCTGAGATGAGGTATTGTAATTATTTACACTATTTATATTGTTCGGACTGTTGTCCTCAGCTTTATTGCCATATTCACTCCTTCAATATCTGTCTATATTTCTGAGATGAGGTATTGTAATTATTTACACTATTTATATTGTTCGGACTGTTGTCCTCAACTTTATTGCCATATTCACTCCTTCAATATCTGTTTATATTTCTGAGATGAGGTATTGTAATTATTTACACTATTTATATTATTCGGACTGTTGTCCTCATCTTTATTGCCATATTCACTCCTTCAATATCTGTTTATATTTCTGAGATGAGGTATTGTAATTATTTACACTATTTATATGGTTCGGACTGTTGAATGAATACAATATGTGAACCAGTAATACGGAGTGCTACAGAAAATAATAACAACAAAAATTGCAATATGAGCTCTGGTAAAAAGTAGTTACTGAGACATAGAGTTTATAAGTCCCCAAAATACATACACTGATGTCCTCAAACGACACATTTAAATTAAGTAGATAAAAGCATTGGTTGAATCCAGTTGTTAACCCAAATTGTTTTGAGTTCAATACCTGACTACTACAAATAACTTGAACCAAAACTTAAAGTGTTGAGTTAAAGGGAGATAACTAAGACATCCAGAAAAGGCGTGGCACATGGAACTAGAACAATCTACCTAAAAATATGGGCGAAATAAAGGGTTCAGTTCTAAATTCCAATCACCTGAAGAAGGCCGGAATCAACACACAACGGCTGAAACGTCCTGAGTATGACAATAAAGAACAATGTAAATAAAGCATTGGCATAATACTCTCCATTGATGGTATTCCGTCCTTTTGAAGATCCCATCTGTTAGCAACTGAACATCTTGGCATGTTTATATACGGGATCTCTCTTCAACTTGTCCAGATCCGTGTCTTTGTCAATAAAAGCGATGGAAAAATCAGTAGCCAGCTGTTGATGAGACTCAATCTATCCTTTTTTTTTGTTGTTCCCTTATGGGCATTTTGTTCCTAATGTTGCCGTGCTGGGGTTTTTTGAGGCAGTTTTATTCTGCTTCCTCTTGCCTCTTTCCCTTCTCTGCCTGTTACTCCGTAGTTCTTGGGATAGCAATAGGTTAGGTGTTTCCCTCAACTTTGATACACCCTTGTTGTAAAGACAAATCGCTTTATTTCTGATCTCTGCATCTTATTAATTACTATAAATAAGATAAGAAAGATAGAAATTGTATTTAAAGATGAAATTGCTGGTCATAAATTAAGAATGATTAATTTAAAAGCTTTCAAATAGCAAAAATTTACAGAGTCCGCTACCCTTGTTCCTGTCATATCAATTTCCTGAGTTTGGCATTAGAATTATTTTTTCCTTAGGGAAGAAAAATTAAAATAAAAAAAGACAGCACAAAGACTAATATCAAAGAACATTTTATAAAGTTGAATAAAGGCAATACCAGGTGATCTTGCTAGTCTTTTAATGTGTAATCATTTATTGAAAAAAAAGAAGTAACTAGATTCTTGTAAAAAATTCTATGATTTTTAAAATCATATTTTGATGAAAATTGGACACTTCGACATCGTGTAATAGCAAGTGTTACGACTGAGTTATAAGTTCGATCCTCATTGGGTGTTCTAGACGTTCGGCCTTTTTGCTATACATAAGTTACGCTTTTCTTAATTTCTATTTTATGAAAAAGCAGCATCCATTGCTTTTGAGGTGGTTTGAGAGAGAGAGAGAAAGAGAGAGAGAGAGAAGAAAAACGGTGATGAATAAGAAGGAGACAAAGAGAGGAAGAAAAAAGAGTAAGACAGGCTTCTTGAGGGCCCACTGTGCATAAAAAAATAAGTTCCTTAATGTTTTTATTATTTCTGTCTGTGATTTTTTTGGTTGCAAAAATAAGAGATGGAGAAAAACTCCACTGGCTTCTGCTCGGATGACATTGAGCTGATTGATTTGATTTTTAAGGCTTATCAACCCTTTGCTTATTTATCCTTTTACGGATTATCATCCCTTACAGTCAAAATATTCTCTGTCTTTAAATAACCATTTAAAAACAGAAAATATTTTTTGATTGTAAGAAATTTTAGGGAAGATAATAATGGTTTAAGTCTTGCTAATTAACCCATAGCTGGAGAGAGAAGAGGTGGATTCATACCTTTCCCAATGGTATTTGCGCGTAAGTGAATATAACGAACCCAGCGGGGATTGGAAGTCGACTTTCCCATTAATAATTCTGAAACACCATACATTACATCACACGCATATCCAACACCTGGTATCCCCAAGTGGTCACCCATCTAGTTACTAACCACGCTCGACGTTGCTTAACTCTTGCGATCGTACGGGACCCAGTGTTTCAATATGATGTGGATGTAAGCCTCCACACAGAAAAGAAACTGAAATAACTGATATACAATATAGTAAAAGAAAGCAAGAAGAAAGGACTAGCTATAATCTGTGAGAATGTACAATACGTGGATGTCAGCAATAGTGAAAGACAGTCCAAGGGGTGAAGTATGTACTGGCGACATTAAAATCAATCTGGTACATAGTGGTAGTGAATTTACAGACGATGGAAAATGTGACAGAAAGCCATATACGAATAGGGAAATATGTCTTCCTGAAACGAAGCAAACTATTAAGAGACAAGAAAAAAACGTTAGAAACAAAGAAACAAGTGCCAAACGGCTCTATAATATCTTTCTCGCTGGAAAATTTCATCACAGATGAATGATTGAACTCTGAATGAGGCTACGTGCTTTAAGCGTCTACTGGAACTGGCGCTCACCCCAGACCTCAAGTGGGACTAATATATTTATCAATTCACCCCAAGCAAAGCGATAATGCTACTAAGACGCAAAGTGCTAATGGGTGTGTAATAGAATATGAAGACTTTAGATGGAACTGGAAACCCAATCCTGAACAAGGAAACAAGGTATAATCCTCTATTCCTGTTCAAAAGACGGTAGGATTGTGAACCGGGCGATTTATATCGCTAAAGACGCTGGAGAAATGGTTGGTTCCTATACCGCTCCAGAAAGTGCCTGACTCCTTCCGTGCCTTATCTTTACAAGAGTCACATCAGACAAAAGAATTCATTGCAGTCATGCATGTCTTTGAGCTGCTCAGTCCTCTCTTTTCAGCCCCGAAAGAGTTCAAATGCACTTACCCTGCCTTGTAGCTTAGTAATCATTTTTCAACCTACAGACCAGACGAAGCGTTGGAAGTCTCTGGCAGGTCTATCGCTATTTCTATGGAAAATGTTCTAACGATTTAATTGCCTTAGTTCCACCAGTTCCGACCTTCACATCTAGGACCTACTATGCCACGTACACAGGGGAGAACCATGCTCATTTCCCCATACTCGTATTCGATTGGTAAGAAGGATGTTCCACTTAAACAGATTCATCCCATGAACCTCTACGTTGTAAAACAGATATAAGATGTTTCCCTGACCACTACAATTTTAACCTTTTCAAGTCTTCGGTATTCTCAGCATCCTCCAGTAGAACATTTTCCTTAATCCCCTGCTTCCACTGTCATAATAGGAGTTTAGATTATTTAACAGTTCAACACTTTTTTTTTAATAATGAAAATTTCCAATTTCTGTTTAGTTTCTGAGAGGGGGGCGCATCTTGCCCGATTCCAATGCGACTTTAGATTTCTATACCAAATTCCTCGTTAAAATGTCTGTTAAACACTATCCAGGTAGTTAAATTTCTGTACTTCCGAGACTTTTAAGGTTCCTAATATGCAGAAGAGACTTGAATCAACAGAAATGTGGTTCTACAGAAGGATGCTGAGGATACCATGGGTCGAACAAGTGAGCAACAACGTAGTTTTGGAGAGAATGGAAACAAAAAGGAAACGTATACTTAACATCAGGAAAATGTTGAAATTTCTGGGGCACGTAATGAGGAAGGAGGGCTTGGAAAATATGATACTCACAGGAGAGATTGATGGAAAGAGTGACAGAGGAAAGCAGCGCCTAACATTCTTGAGCAAATGGATGGCCGAACAGGGTTTGGGAGAAATAACAAAGACAAAACTTATTGAGAACTAAAAGGGATTGGAAGATGTGGAGGGCCATGATCGTCTATGTCTTGAAGTGACACTGTACATAAAAGAAGAAGATACTGAAAACGAGGAAGAAGCAGTTGAAACCTCTAGGGCAAGTAATGTGGAAGAAGGGCTTGGAAAATATGATACTCACAGGGCAGATCGTGGGACAGAGGAAAGCAGCGCGTAACATACTTGATGGGCTTGAGCAAGCGGATGACAGAAGAGGATTTAGGAGAAATAACAAAAAGCAAATACTTATTAAGAACTACAAGGGACGGGAAGATGTGGAGAGCCATGATCACTTCTTGATGGGACACAGCAGATAAAAGAAGAATATGCAATTCGCATCTTGGGTTGTTTTTTTTTTTTGTTGTTGTTGTTGTTGTTGTTTTTGTTGCTAAAAATACGTTCTGTTTCTTACATTTATGTGACGAGTCTCTTCAGGACGTGAGGGATCATAGCTCTCCACAACTTCCAGTTTTTGTTGCTCTAAATATTTGTTGACTCTTTACTATCACTCTGTTCTTGTTCTAACACCCATTCACACAAATTTATTAAGTATGTTGCGATTGGTGCATAAATCTATAGAAATCGATAGTTCTTCCCCTTGAATTGACTCTTCGAAAAACAGCAACGCCAAAAGACACGAGTGTAAATTGGTATAATTTATCACCAGCGTCGATGGCTATATATGACTTATCGAAATCACTCATCTTCAGGTCGATCGGTTTAAATAAACCCCAAAAAGTTAATAAGCTGTAAAAAAAAAATCAATCAATCATCACGTGAGATCGAATGTTGAAAATATACCATACTTATAAAGGAACTTAATTATTTTCAATGTTAGGCAAAGAATAAGCGTCGATATATTTTTATTTTATTTTTTTATTTTTGTAATCATTTTACCCTAACCAAGGCAATAAAGCCATTAAGACGCAAGTGGTTACTGAGTGTGAAAGAATATGAGAAAAAAGAAAAAGAAATGGAGAGAGAACGATAAAAGAACATGAATTAAGAAGACGGAAGATAATGATTGATATTGCATTTAAGTTGACTAGAAACCAAGAAGCCGAACGAGAGTTCCACAAGCGAGAAGTCCGAGAGAAGAAACTGTAAAATAATGAGACCTTGCTGCCAATCTAGTACTGCGCTTAAATTCGTAGATTCTAGGTACCAAAGAGTTCATCAGAACAACTGCCATAAAATTATTTAACACTAGAACACTAACCATCAATTAAAGTTACACCACTACTAACTATAGGTATATCATACCCAATTTTGAAAATATCAAAAAAATATTGAATATAAATTTTTATTTGAAATATTTTACATGCAGGCACTTCAAACATTGTACTTTGAGTTAACATTCATAGGAACTGAAAAACATATTATTTAGGTAAGAAAATCAGATACTGAAAATTTTAATTAAAAATAGGAAAATTTGGGCTGGGTACTATATACCCATGGTTAGTGTTCTAGGGTTAAAGAAACATCAGAAGGAAATTACATTACAGTAGGGTTGGTAGCACCTATTAGAATTCCAGCTATGGGCAAATAGTTAACCCTCAAACTGGGGTCAAAACGCTATGAAAGTATAAAAATAGGTTTTAATACTAATAAATACATTTTTGTAAAAAAAATATTACCAGCAATGTATTTGAAGGAAAAAGCAATAAAAATCTTGTCGGCATTAAATAACCCATTGACGTTGTTATGTCGTAAATGAAACCAAACCAACCAGCCATATGACATGTAAATCTTATTCAAAAAGTGAATTCCTATTTATGTGGAAAAAGCTTAAAAGGCCATTAGCTTTGCTTAAGGACTTGAGACCGCATATATGTCGTAGTATTGACATTTAATTTTAGTATTTTACAATATTTATAAAAAAATATTGTTACTTATATATAAATTATATTAAGAAAGACAGATTTAAGAGTTCATGGGATTATAATTAATTTCCTTAGGACCAGGAATTTGGTTCTAATTCATCAGATCTCCATTTTCATACAATATATATATATATATATATATATATATATATATATATATAATCAACTCATTACATTTTTCATTTTTATGCGGAAATTTAATTTTTTTCTATGCTTTGAAGTAATAAAAATATTATATATGTTACTGTGCCTTCACAATTGAATACATGGTAGATGATACTCAGCTTTTGTATATAGATGTTTGTGTGGACATATTGTCTATATTGTAGTTTTGCTGAAGTTATATTTTGGAATACAGTTTGATTTCTTTAAGAAATTGTAAGATATATGGATTAATGTCATGAAAGAGTTCTTTCATGTTGGTTATATGGCTGCTTGATTTTGCTTAGCGGCATATCAAATTCTATGGGTTATTTAATGCCATAAATCTACATATTTTGACCACAATTGTACGCTTTCAACCACACATAAAATGTATTGCTGGTCATTTAGCTATAAAATGTATTGTTGATAATTTTATTATAATAGCTAGTGGTGGCACTTTTATTATAATACGTCTTGGCGGTAATTTTACTATAAATAGGTATTGGTGGTAATATTTTTATATAAAAATGTACTGTTTGTATTTTTACAATAAAAATGTATTTTTATATTTTCATGTTTTGTCTTTGTTTGGGAGTTCACTATTTTCTCATAGCTAGGACCCTAACAGTTGATAACCTCCCCCCCCCCTGGGACACGGGAACAACAGCCATTAAGGGATGGTTCCACACTTCTCAATATCTCCAATCTCCTGATCAGAGGCCTCGCTGCCGGATGTAGTTTATCGTCATACCCAGGACTGAAGGAAGAAAGAAATACAGTAAATAAGTAATTATATTATTGAATATTTTTTTGTTTGTAGCTTAACGGTTAGGGGCTTGGAAGGGCAATTCGACGAGCCAGGTTCGAATTCTGATCAACTATGTTGCGTTCACTTTTTTACAAATATCCTTGATAGTTTTATAAATCTTCTCTCCCCACGCCCGCAAATATGGGTTTTGTAGTAAGTGCTCACCACCCTTGGATGGCAACCAGTCTAGAAGAAAAATAATCCTGATTTTTATAAAAACAGGCTGTAAAAGAATAAGCAACAAAAGATGTGATGCAACAATGACTCTTATGGGTTACGGGAGTCGTGCGTTGTGCATGTTTGTTATCATAACTACAGGAATCGCACTGATTGCAGAATTTGGCTAGAAAAATGAAAAAAAGGAACTGAAAATATGAAAAATAAATGGCTGATTTTGACTCCGCAGGCTCTAAAGGTCTAATCGCGTGCTCTCTATTCTGAGAAGCGGACGGAGAAATTAAAGGAATTTACTTTAATCTTTTATTTATTATTTATGCATTACCTATCTGATAAGATAGTTTGGAAGTACCATTCTCAAGTGCGTGATCTTCATTTGCTGGCTTAAAGAATGCACGCTCTGCGATTTGCCCAGCTAAAAGAACGTGTGTCACGTGATGCAAAATGAAGTGAACGCAGATCTATAGACAATACAGGTAGGCATGTGTATATATTCTCCAAGGCTACCAAAAATTAATCCTCGAACTTGAAAGGAACAGAACGAAAACTAATCGGCATTACATGCCTAAATTATTTAACCAAAGCTGTTTGTATATATATATATATATATATATATATATATATATATATATATATATATATATATATATATATAATCATGTGTGTGTGTGAAAAGTGTATATAAATATAAATAAATATATATATATGTATAATTATTTATATATTATATGCCCGGTACTTATTAGAAAGCGCTCAATATCAGAGATAGAGCAACATATTTGGTTGGATTGATGTGAGTTTTTGACCCTGGGTTTCACGCTTTAGCGATCGTCAGACAAACTGATTAATTTTTTTTTGGTGCCTCTTTTTTTATTTATGTAAATTGCATTTTGTTTTTTTATTGTGGAAGACACATTAAAATTCGTCGTCCGTCTGTATGTATATGTGTACTATACCGATGTTTGCGTTAGTATGCAAGCGACAAAGTTTCATAATATAATAAAAATATCATACACGCAATCTACATAAACCCAAATTTTTTAAAATTAATCAGTTTGTCTGACGATCGCTAAAGCGTGAAACCCAGGGTCACAAACTCACATCTATCCAAAAAATATATATATATATATATATATATATATATATATATATATATATATATATATATATATATATGTATAAAGGAGAGAGAGATTTCAAAGTATATATAAGTACATATTGTAGAATCTAATATGCATTCTGTCCAGAAATTATAAGAAAAGCAAACATTTATTAGCAGAATTTGTTGTAATAGTGTTTCTGTATGGTTACATTTATTTTCTAATCGGTCGAGCTAACACGGACATTCACGAGTCTATCACGATAAACGTCACGGTCCTGCATCAAGGTCGGAAGCTTATTAGGGTGGCTTGGTTTGTTTAGTTTGGTTTGGTTTGTTTTACGGCATATCGACCTCAATGGGTTACTTAATGCCGACATTTTTATTGTAGGTAATATTTTGTTTTGTCAAAAATCTATTTCTTGTAATATTTTTTCCTTCAAAAATCTATTTCTGGAAATATTTTTCCTCCAAAAATGTATTGCTGGTAATAATTTTTTTTTCAAAAAAGTATTGCTGGTAATATTTTTTTCTTCAAAAATTTATTTATAATAATTTTTTACAAAGTATTTCTGGTATTAAACCCAATTTTTACACTGTCATAGTGTTTTAACACCAGTTTCGGGGTTAACTATTTGCGCATAGCTTAGACCCTAACAGGTGCTACACCTCGGGTCAGGGTAAACCTGGAAACACCAGCAATTAAGAGGCGGTTCCACAATCCTCAAAACCTCCTGATCAGAAGCCTTGCTGCTGGACGTAGTTTATCGTCTTATGAGGGTAGCTTTCTGTGTGATAGCATAACTGGTCTATGTAGGTGATTCCTTGGCGACCAGCCCGTCTTATGCCATGGCTAGGTGTCCAGAACCGTAGGTAACTGGCAAATTCTTGTTTTGCCGTCAGCTAGGCAAAGCTTATAAATAATATATATATATTGTTGGCTGTCGAATCATGTAATTTAATAATTGTGTATTTGGACAGCAATTCCTCTTTTTATAAAAGACTCGTTAAAAAAATGACATGTGGTTACATTCCTTGTTGGCTGCCGGGTCATGTAATTTAATAATTGTGTATTTGACCAGAAATTCCTCTTTTATGCAAATCTCATTAACAGGGAAAGTACCGACAGCACCTTGTAAGTCGTTTTTAACGAAACTTGCATAAAATAGGGTTTGCTGCCTAAGTACACAATTATTAAATTGCATAACCTGCAGCCAATGTCATTCAGCCACAGCATCATGTTAATCGTTTTTAAAGAAACTTATATATATATATATATAAGATAACAATAGGAAAAAAAAATAGTTGCCGACGCGTTTCGTCCGATGTGGACTTTTTTCACATCGGACAAAACACGTCGGCAACTGTTACAATTTTTTTCTATTGTCTTTTACATTTATAAATATTGTCTTTTTCTACAGGTTAACTCTGAGAATTTTTTTCATGTGTATATATATATATATATATATATATATATATATATATATATATATATATGTGTGTGTGTGTGTGAAAACAAATATTGTTATATGTTTTTGTGTAGGAAAACAAATGATATAGATATGATATCTGGTCAAAATGTATTTTTGCGAAAGAAACATTTAAAATCGTCTATTCAGTTTTTTTAATAATCGCTGGGAACTTTTGCATCTCCCTGACGCATTAAAATTAACATAGATAAATGGAGAATGACGAGCAGTCTGAGATAGATATGAGATAAGAAACAAAAAAGAAAAAAAAATACCTCATCAATAATGGATTATTCCGTTTTTATCGCAAGGAAAGACGGAAAAGACATATCAGAGACGCTCTTTAGTTTCAGTGAGAAGATAACAAGAAAGAAAGAAAGAAAAGACAAGGAATAAAATAGATTTAACTCGAGTTTATTAATATCTCTATTTCGACCATGTAAACATTAGCCACGTAATAAATCATTGTCATCTCTGTTACGAATGTCAGCGCAATGACAAATTTATTATCGAGTTTTTTTTCTTTCGACTGAGCAATATTTTCAAGATTCTTCAGCTAAAAAGCAAAACATTGATTAATCATTTCCACGTGTGATGTCAGTTAGGAATCATGAATAAATTATTGACTGATTCCCAAAGACCATGATTTATCTCCCTGGCACAACTTAAATTAACTGGTCCGCTCGTAAAAAGAAAAGTAAAAAAAAATATTTATAGATTAGCATTCATTAGACCTTACCGAAGCCATGACAGTTGTCAAAATAGCAAAATATTGATTTTTTATCAAATTAGAAGTGGGAATATAGGATTTTAATTGTTTTTTTTAATGTCGAGCCTTATATAGAGTTCCCCAATAATGGCCAACCAGAGTAAAAACTTCATGCATTACCCAACGCTGAAGTACTTGCTAGAAATGGGGTCCTAATCATATTATAAAAACTGTCTCAGATCGAACACTGAGATATCTACTGTTTTATTTACAACTCAGGTTTGAATGTATACTTGGCGGACTCTCCCGTCGTATTCGACGCATGAGGATCAAGCAGCTCTGCTCCTAGGAACCGACAGTTCAGACACCAGCACATATGATTTGATTATAGTGGTGAATTCTTTGTGCAGAACCAACCAAACTTTTTGAAGGGCCGAATACAGAGACCTGGGGCCATAAACGACCCTCCGCAGGTTTTTGAATTCAGAGTTGTCCTTCTCCTCGACCAGTTGCCTGTCCTATTTACCCATAGCTGAAGAGTGAAAAAAAGGGTGGATATCTTTCCCAAGGGAATTAGCACGTAAGTGGATGTATAGCACGTAAGTGAATGTAATGGATTCGATTGGAATTCGAACTCAGCTCTCCGATTCCTCAATCCGAGCCGTTTGGAATTCGAACTCAGCTCTCCGATTCCTCAATCCGAGCCGTTACCCACTACTCCACCGTGCCTCTTTGAATATGTACTTATGTTATTAATATCAATGAGCTATTACGATTTTTAAAACGAATAACATCACTATTACGCAGTTATCAATGACTAAAATGATAAAAATTCTATATTATATCATTCTCATGAATGTTAATCTACAAAATTATTCCCCACCCCAAATTCCTTCTCTATTTTTGCAAATAAATTAGGTAATTTAAGTAGTACCCAGGTCTTTCATCCATCTATCATACACAAATTACAAAGGTGCTTCTATGACTAAAAAAGATCATCACAATAATAGAAGTACCGCCAAACTTCAACATGTATTAGAAAGAAAGAAAGAAAGAAAGAAAACTGGAAAAAGAAGCAAGCAAGAAAGAAAGAAAAAAAGAAAGAAAGAAAACTGGAAAAAGAAGAAAGAAAGAAAGAAAAAAAGAAAACTGGAAAAAGAAGAAAGAAAGAAAGAAAGAAAACTGGAAAAAGAAGAAAGAAAGAAAGAAAACTGGAAAAAGAAGAAAGAAAGAAAGAAAACTGGAAAAAGAAGAAAGGAAGAAAGAAAGAAAGAAAGAAAACTGGAAAAAGAAGCAAGAAAGAAAGAAAACTGGAAAAAGAAGAAAGAAAGAAAGAAAACTGGAAAAAGAAGAAAGAAAGAAAGAAAGAAAACTGGAAAAAGAAGAAAGAAAGGAAGAAAGAAAGAAAGAAAACTGGAAAAAGAAGAAAGAAAAAAAAAAAAAAACTGGAAAAGAAGAAAGAAAGAAAGGAAGAAAACTGGAAAAAGAAGCAAGAAAGAAAGAAAGAAAGAAAGAAAGAAAACTGGAAAAAGAAGAAAGAAAGAAAGGAAGAAAACTGGAAAAAAAGAAAGAAAGAAAGAAAACTGGAAAAAGAAGCAAACAAGAAAGAAAGAAAGAAAGAAAGAAAGAAAACTGGAAAAAGAAGCAAACAAGAAAGAAAGAAAGAAAACTGGAAAAAGAAGAAAGAAAGAAAAAAGAAAGAAAGAAATAAAAAAGAAAGAAAGAAAGAAAAAAGAAAGAAAACTAGAAAAAGAAGAAAGAAAGAAAAAAGAAAGAAAGAAAGAAAACTGGAAAAAGAAACAAGCAAGCAAGCAAAAAATAAAGAAAGAAAGAAAGAAAGAACACCGGCCACAATATTTCAGAACAGCAAATTGCATTCCATGGAAAATACAGCCAATGTTTAAGGAATCTCATTTACAATTTCAACCATTTTTTATTTTTAGCAACTAAACAAGAATTAAATATTTGGATAAAAAATCTCAGATAGAATTGGTATATGGATACTGCCTGCGTAAAAGCAGATATATTGAAGATAAACAAAAAAACTAGGGAAGAGCAATGATAAGAAAAACTAGGGAAGAAGAGCAAAAATGAAAAAAAATAAGGAAATGCAACGATTATAAAATAATAGGATAGAGGAGAAACGATGAGAATAAATAGTAAGGAAGAGCAAGGATAAGAAAGATGGGTAAGGAGAGCAAGGATGTTCAAAAACTAGAAAGAATAGCAAGGATAAGAAAAGAGAGAAAAGATAAGAAAAATAGGGACAAAACTGAAAGGATAAAAACTAGGGAAGAGCAAGGATAAGAAAAACTAGAAAAACTAAAAAAAAGAAGAGCAAAAATGAAAAAAATCGGGAAGAAGAGCAAGGATAAGAAGAAAAAAGGAAGAGCAAGGATACGAAAAAATAGGGAAGAAGAGCAAGGATAAGAAGAAAAAAGGAAGAGCAAGGCTACGAAAAAATAGGGAAGAAGAGCCAGAATAAGAAATGATAGGAATGACATCTTTCCTATTTTTTTATCCTTGCTCTTTTTTCCTATTTTTATCCTTGCTCTTCTCCCTGATTTTTTCTTATCCTTGCTCTCCTTGACTACTTTTCTTATCCTTGCTTTTCTTCCCTATTTTTTCTTATCCTTGCCCTTCCTCGAACTTTGTTTTATTAGATTATGTAAATATATCCTTTTGAAATGTCCTTTCTTAAAGCCTGAATGTTAATTCACACATTCTCATCTTGATCCATGGTCACATACCTGTGACAAGACATTTCCTAAATAATTTTTGCGATGAGGCAGGTTTTGATTCTGGGATTGATATAGAAATAACATCATTTGTTTTGAATTTCAGATTAAGTTTATATTTTTGCTGAATTTTAAGTCTTCAAACGATAATTTGTGTGTCTTTCATGATGAAAAATTACGTATTTTTGTTAATGGAAACCACTTTTCTTACATTTAGTACTTAGAATAGGCTTTTGATTATACTGCTATGCATGTATATTTTTTTATTGATTGATTCGTTTTTTACGTCTTATCAACCCTTCGCAGGTTATTTAAAGTCATAAAATATTTTTACATTGTAAGATTTTTTTTAGGTAATATCTGGGTAAATAAGAGGTGTATTCATACCTTTCACAAAACGTCGTGCACTTCCACCTGGTGTAATGGTTAACTTAACTCGCTTTTCTCGCTAGATCAATTGCAACTGAGTAGTGAGTTCGATCCTCACTGGATCGATACCCCATACTTTCGGCCTTGTGTCACATATAAGCTACGGGTAATTCAAAGTAGTGTAATAGTTAGCAAGCTTGTCTCGCTAGATCAGTTACGACTGAAATTGTGAGTTCGATCCTCACCGGGTGTCACATACTACCGGCGGTGTGCCACATCTAAGCTACGCTTAGAAAATCACCATTGTACACTACGACGTGGTGTCGTGCTTGATCAATTACAACTAGGTAGTGAGTTCGATCCTCTTTAGGTGCACCATATTTTTTGCCTTGTGACGCAATATAAGCCACGCTTAGTAAATCATTACCCCTTTCCTTTTTGTGCGTAAGTGAACCCAACTGGAATTAAAACTGGGCTCTCCAATTAACTATTCCGAGCCATTATACATTACACCACCCGCACACCCAAGCTTACAGTGCCTATTATTCCCAGGCAGACACCCATCTAGCTACTGAGCAGGTTTGACGTTACTTATCTTCGGTGATCGTACGGAAACTAATATTTTAACTAAGTCATGATACATCCAAACTCAGGTATATAGTTTATGTCAGATAAAAATCAAAACAATTTTCCCCAAATTCTTCTTTTTGCGTACGGACCACTTAATTTAAGTAGATTCATTTCCCCTTTTCCTCCCTGGCATGCAGAATGGCATAATGGTTACGCCCCACTGAACATGTTTCAATGAACCGTGTTCATATTTCGACAGAAGCTACTTGTGTTCACGAAACGCGGAACTTCCATTAATGATGATGGATGGCTGTTCTCTGAAAGGGCTTCCTTGCCTCGAACGCCCAGTAAGACTCAAACTCACCCCGGCCTCATATATACGATCTCTGGCTAAAGTTACTGGAAACATGGTCGGTTACTTACACCCCTCTATAAATATCTGATTCTATCTGGCAAGAGCTAGATCAGACCAAAAATGGAGTATTGCTACTATACCTGGACTGTCCTCGTTTGACTGTCTTAATAGAGTACAAAACCGTCTTCACAGCCTTGTAAGCAATAAATTATTTCCCACCCTACAACCTCTTTCCCACAGAAGAAAAGTTCATAAGCCTCTAGCTACTCCATCGCCATTTCCATGGCAAACATTCTACATTCCTTAGTTCTACCAGTTTAGACCTTTTCAGCTATCCGCCATGCCACGTATATAAGAATGAATCATCGTCATTCCCTCCGTATTCCATTAGTAAGGAGGAAGTTAAACTCGGACAGCATTTGTGAAACAGGCAGGATGCTTTTTCAGTCATTACAACCTTGACCTGTTCAAGTATAGGGTTAATCGTTACCTTTCCTACCTGGCCTTATAAACGGCACTTTTTTTGCCTTCACTTACACTCATATCATACACTTACACTCAACATTGAGTAGCTCTTAGGCCTTGTATTGGGTAGACATTATTTTACAAAAAAAGGCACTAATGTGCGCTCTTCGCTCTCTGCCTCATCGCAAAAAATATTATTGAAATATCTTGTCACAGGTATGTGACCATGGATTAAGATGAGAATGTGTGAATTAACATTCAGGCTTTAAGAACGGATATTTCTAAAGGATATGTTTACATAATCTAATAAAACAAAGTTCGGGGAAGGGCAAGGATAAGAAAAAATAGGGGAGAAAAGCAAGGATAAGAAAAATCAGGGAGAAGAGCAAGGATAAAAATAGGAAAAGAGAGCAAGGATAAAAATAGGAAAAGAGAGCAAGGATAAAAAAATAAGAAAGATGTCATTCCTATCATTTCTTATTCTTGCTCTTCCTCTTCTTCCCTATTTTTTCGTATCCTTGATTTCCTTCACTATTTTTTCTTATTTTTGCACTTCTTCCAATTTTTTCTTCTTCTTGCTCTTCCTTTTTTCTTCTTATCCTTCCTCTTCTCTTTTTCTTCTTATCCTTGCTCTTCCTTTTTCCTTCTTATCCTTCCTCTTCCTTTTTTCTTCTTATCCTTCCTCTTCCTTTTTTCTTCTTATCCTTCCTCTTCCTTTTTTCTTCTTATCCTTGCTCTTCTCTTTTTCTTCTTATCCTTGCTCTTCCTTTTTTTCTTCTTATCCTTGCTCTTCCCTTTTTCTTCTTATCCTTGCTCTTCCTTTTTTTCTTCTTATCCTTGCTCTTCCTTTTTTCTTCTTATCCTTTTTCATTTTTTTTCTTCTTATCCTTGCTCTTCATTTTTTCTTCTTATCCTTGCTTTCCCTTTTCTTCTTATCCTTGCTCTTCCTTTTTCTTCTTATCCTTGCTCTTCCTTTTTCTTCTTATCCTTGCTCTTCCTTTTCTTCTTATCCTTGCTCTTCCCTTTTTCTTCTTATCCTTGCTCTTCCCTTTTTCTTCTTATCCTTGCTCTTCCTTTTTTCTTCTTATCCTTGCTCTTCTTCCCTATTTTTTCATTTTTGCTCTTCTTCCCTAGTTTTTCTTATTCTTGCTCTTCCCTATTTTTTATCCTTTCACTTTTGTCCCTATTTTTCCTATCATTTCTCTCTTTTCTTATCCTTGCTCTTCTTTCTTGTTTTTGAACATCCTTGCTCTCCTTACCCATTTTCTTATCCTTGCTCTTCCTTACTATTTATTCTCATCATTTCTCCAGAAAATAAGAAAGAAGAGCAAAGATAAGAAAAGTAGGCAAGGAGAGCAAGGATAAGAAAAATATTGAAGAAGTGCTAGGATAAGAAAAGCAGGCAAGGAGAGCAAGGATGAGAAAAATATTGAAGAAGTGCTAGGATAAGAAAAGTAGGCAAGGAGAGCAAGGATAAGAAAAATATTGAAGAAGTGCTAGGATAAGAAAAGTATTAAAGGAGAGCAAGGATAAGAAATATATTGAAGAAGTGCAAGGATAAGAAAAAATAGGAAATGAGAGCAAGGATAAGAAAAATATTGAAGAAATGCAAGGATAAGAAAAGTACTAAAGGAGAGCAAGGATAAGAAAAATATTGATGAAGTGCTAGGATAAGAAAAGTAGGAAAGGAGAGCAAGGATAAGAAAAGTAGGAAAGAAGGGCAATTGTAAGAACAAATATTACCCAATGTAAAATATGAAATCGAAAAATATAACAGAAAAGAACAAAGGAAACATGCCTAACCGTCTATCCCTACACGCTCTTCAGTCGACTGAAACTATGAATATTTGCATAAGCTCCTTAATACATCTGAGTCTACAATTGCAGAACACTCAATAAATAATCCGATTTGTGCCTCGTACCAGGGATTTTTTTACAGTAGTCATCAAAGCACTTCTGGATTAGAATTTGACTGGTTGACTGATTCGATTTCTACGACTTATCGACTCTTTGCGTGTTATTTAAAGCCACAAAATATTCTTAAATTGTAAGATTTTTTTTAGATAATAATGATGATACAATTCTTACTAATTCATCCATAGCTGGGGGAGAAGAAGATGGGTCCATACCTTTTTCATCTGAGCCTAAGTGAATATAACGAACCCAACTGGAATTGGAACTCGGCTCTCCGATTAACAATTCTGAACCTTTATCCATTACACCTCCCGCGCACACAAGCTTGAAGCACCTGTTATTCACACGCAATTGCCCATTTTGGTACTGACCAGGCCCGACGTTGCCTAACTTCGGTGACTGTACGGAAACTGGTGTTTCAGCACAATGTGGCCGTGTATGTGTATATATATATATACCTATATATATATATATATATATATTATATATATATATATATATATATATAGTTACGAGGAGTGGTTAGTTGATTTGAACCTTTTAACAATCTACATTTAACATCATCACTTGATAAGACAACAAAGGTGTTGAAAGGTGGCTATTTGTAGTGATTTTATAACATATTTACGTTATAATTTTTAAATAAATAATTATATTCGCTCTACGTTGTATTGAGCACTCTTTTAAGAATAGTAATTGTTGGTGATTGGAATTTATTCCGTATACACCAATCATACACTTATATATATATATATATATATATATATATATATATATATATAAAGGGGGAAATTGTGTGTGTCTTTCCTACAATAATACACATGACCGACAATGACTACCCACTTCGTACCCGACATTGCACGGAGTCATCAGGTGGCTAGTATTAATGTTTTGGCTGACCTAAGATATTACAAGAATAATAATTGCAGAACACGCGCGATACACAGAGAAACTAAAATCACCTTTGGGAGAAATACCCATACGACGAAGGACTGAATTGCCGAGAAAATACTATTTGTGGAAAAATAAAAATAAAATTCTCTAAAGCACCAGAATAAATCTATACATGTGTCAAATAAATCTCCGAGTGTATCAATAAATCGTTGAATGCCTCAACAAAACTATGAGTGCATTTCTCAGATAAACATTATTATTAAAGATGTAAACATTTATAAATAAAATTAATATATGCAGTGTTTATAAAACTATAGCTTGCAGAGTCAGATTTGGCTTTAAAACTGAGAAAAACAAAATGCTTTTCAGAAAGAAAACATATCCTAATAAGATCAAAGAGAACATCAACGGATTTCCGGTAGAAATCGAAAACAAATTGCAGGTTTTGTTAAATTATATATATATATAAATAATATAGAAAATATGAATATCTGGTGACTATAATTAAGGTAGCAGCGGAGATAACCGTGAAAACAAAATGGAAAAAGCAATAAAAAAAAAAAGGAAAATGAATCGAACTACCTTAGATCTCACGACCACGTGACCAATTCAAAAATGTAAATTATTTTCATAGTTGCTAACAAAGCCAATATTATTAAAGGTGTAACATTTTATAAATAAAGCTAATACATGCAGTGTTTATAGAATGAAAGTTTGATTTTAAAACTGAAAATAAAACAATGCTTCTTAGAAAGAATTCATCTCCTAATAATATCTGAGATAACAACTCCGGATTTCCGGTAGAAATCAAAAACAATTCCAGGCATTGTCAAATTATGAAAACGATAACTGAAAATATGAATAGCAAATTCTTGAGTATAATTAAAGGAGTGGCGGGGGGAGCAAACGGAAGTAACCAGAGCAAAGAGGAAATAACAGAGGGAAAGAGAGGGAAATAGAGAGATCTGAATTATAAAAGAGAGGTGGCATCTTCTTTGTCCGTCACGATTTGTCCGTGTGCGACGGTAATATGCCTATGTGATGACGTATGTGCGAACACTTGTGTTGTGCGCGAGTCACTGACATGTGCTGGTGTCATTAACTATGAGCAGGGGTGCACGCATATGCGCATAACATGACTGGGTTTCAAATAAGACATCGGAATAATACACAATCCCACTCACCCACTTAGTCTGAACAACTCCTATCCTGGGCTGAGCAATAACATCATAAAGTTGGAGACCTGAAAGGAAAAAAAAATATTAACTTAAAATTGTCTTTTCGATCACCTGGGTGTATCGCCGTGAAGTAGCTTATCGATTCATGCCTATCTATAGGTAGATTCCCATTCGTGCCTATTGACACATGTCTATTCATGCCTATCTATAGGTAGATTTCCATTCGTGCCTATTGACACATGTCTATTCATGCCTATCTATAGGTAGATTTCCATTCGTGCCTATTGACAGATGTCTATTCATGCCTATCTATAGGTAGATTTCCATTCGTGCCTATTGACAGATGTCTATTCATGCCTATCTATAGGTAGATTTCCATTCGTGCCTATTGACAGATGTCTATTCATGCCTATATATAGTAGATTCCCATTCGTGCCTATTGACAGATGTCTATTCATGCCTATCTATAGGTAGATTCCCATTCGTGCCTATTGACAGATGTCTATTCATGCCTATTTATACGTAGATTTCCATTCGTGCCTATTGACACATGTCTATTCATGCCTATCTATAGGTAGATTCCCATTCGTGCCTATTGACACATGTCTATTCATGCCTATCTATAGGTAGATTCCCATTCGTGCCTATTGACACATGTCTATTCATGCCTATCTATAGGTAGATTCCCATTCGTGCCTATTGACACATGTCTATTCATGCCTATCTATAGGTAGATTCCCATTCGTGCCTATTGACACATGTCTATTCATGCCTATCTATAGGTAGATTTCCATTCGTGCCTATTGACAGATGTCTATTCATGCCTATCTATAGGTAGATTCCCATTCGTGCCTATTGACAGATGTCTATTCATGCCTATCTATAGGTAGATTCCCCATTCGTGCCTATTGACAGATGTCTATTCATGCCTATTTATACGTAGATTTCCATTCGTGCCTATTGACACATGTCTATTCATGCCTATCTATAGGTAGATTCCCATTCGTGCCTATTGACACATGTCTATTCATGCCTATCTATAGGTAGATTCCCATTCGTGCCTATTGACACATGTCTATTCATGCCTATCTATAGGTAGATTCCCATTCGTGCCTATTGACACATGTCTATTCATGCCTATCTATAGGTAGATTCCCATTCGTGCCTATTGACACATGTCTATTCATGCCTATCTATAGGTAGATTCCCATTCGTGCCTATTGACACATGTCTATTCATGCCTATCTATAGGTAGATTCCCATTCGTGCCTATTGACACATGTCTATTCATGCCTATCTATAGGTAGATTCCCATTCGTGCCTATTGACACATGTCTATTCATGCCTATCTATAGGTAGATTCCCATTCGTGCCTATTGACACATGTCTATTCATGCCTATCTATAGGTAGATTCCCATTCGTGCCAATTGACACATGTCTATTCATGCCTATCTATAGGTAGATTCCCATTCGTGCCTATTGACACATGTCTATTCATGCCTATCTATAGGTAGATTTCCATTCGTGCCTATTGACACGTCTATTCATGCCTATCTATAGGTAGATTCCCATTCGTGCCTATTGACAGATGTCTATTCATGCCTATCTATAGGTAGATTTCCATTCGTGCCTATTGACAGATGTCTATTCATGCCTATCTATAGGTAGATTTCCATTCGTGCCTATTGACAGATGTCTATTCATGCCTATCTATAGGTAGATTCCCATTCGTGCCTATTGACACATGTCTATTCATGCCTATCTATAGGTAGATTCCCATTCGTGCCTATTGACACATGTCTATTCATGCCTATCTATAGGTAGATTCCCATTCGTGCCTATTGACACATGTCTATTCATGCCTATCTATAGGTAGATTCCCATTCGTGCCTATTGACACATGTCTATTCATGCCTATCTATATTAGATTCCCCATCAATGCCTATTGACACATGTCTATTCATGCCTATCTATAGGTAGATTCCCATTCGTGCCTATTGACACATGTCTATTCATGCCTATCTATAGGTAGATTCCCATTCGTGCCTATTGACACATGTCTATTCATGCCTATCTATAGGTAGATTCCCATTCGTGCCTATTGACACATGTCTATTCATGCCTATCTATAGGTAGATTCCCATTCGTGCCTATTGACAGATGTCTATTCATGCCTATCTATAGTCTAGATTCCCATTCGTGCCTATTTACACATGTCTATTCATGCCTATCTATAGGTAGATTTCCATTCGTGCCTATTGACAGATGTCTATTCATGCCTATCTATAGGTAGATTCCCCATACGTGCCTATTGACAGATGTCTATTCATGCCTATCTATAGGTAGATTCCCATTCGTGCCTATTGACAGATGTCTATTCATGCCTATCTATAGGTAGATTCCCATTCGTGCCTATTGACAGATGTCTATTCATGCCTATCTATATTGAGATTTCCATTCGTGCCTATTGACAGATGTCTATTCATGCCTATCTATAGGTAGATTTCCATTCGTGCCTATTGACACATGTCTATTCATGCCTATCTATAGGTAGATTTCCATTCGTGCCTATTGACACATGTCTATTCATGCCTATCTATAGGTAGATTTCCATTCGTGCCTATTGACACATGTCTATTCATGCCTATCTATAGTTAGATTCCCATTCGTGCCTATTGACACATGTCTATTCATGCCTATCTATAGGTAGATTTCCATTCGTGCCTATTGACAGATGTCTATTCATGCCTATCTATAGTTAGATTCCCATTCGTGCCTATTGACACATGTCTATTCATGCCTATCTATAGTTAGATTCCCATTCGTGCCTATTGACACATGTCTATTCATGCCTATCTATAGGTAGATTCCCATTCGTGCCTATTGACACATGTCTATTCATGCCTATCTATAGTTAGATTCCCATTCGTGCCTATTGACAGATGTCTATTCATGCCTATCTATAGGTAGATTCCCATTCGTGCCTATTGACAGATGTCTATTCATGCCTATCTATAGGTAGATTCCCATTCGTGCCTATTGACAGATGTCTATTCATGCCTATCCATAGGTAGATTCCCATTCGTGCCTATTGACAGATGTCTATTCATGCCTATCCATAGGTAGATTCCCATTCGTGCCAATTGACAGATGTCTATTCATGCCTATCTATAGGTAGATTCCCATTCGTGCCAATTGACACATGTCTATTCATGCCTATCTATAGGTAGATTCCCATTCGTGCCTATTGACACGTCTATTCATGCCTATCTATAGGTAGATTCCCATTCGTGCCTATTGACACATGTCTATTCATGCCTATCTATAACAGATTCCCATTCGTTCCTATTGACACATGTCTATTCATGCCTATCTATACGTAGATTCCCATTCGTGCCTATTGACACATGTCTATTCATGCCTATCTATAGGTAGATGCCCATTCGTGCCTATCTATTGACACATGTCTATTAATGCCCATCTATTGACATCAATATCCACGCCTATTTATAGCTGTCTGTTCACGCCTATGTATTTATAACTTTATTCCTGTTTATCTAGTTATAGCTCTCTATTCATGCCTTTTTATTTATATCACTCTATTTAAGACTAAATAATGATATATGTCTATCCATGCTTATCTATCAGTATATTCATACTTATCTATTGATATCTGACTATCAATGCCTATGTATTGATATCTGTTTATCAATGCCTATCTATTCATATCTCTCTCTTTAATCAGTATCTTTCTTTCAATAACAATTTAAATTTCCTCATGTCTATTGATTCTTGTCTTTTTGTTTTGGAATTGGAACTCTGCTCTCCGAATAACAATATCGAGCCATTATCCATTACTCGACATGCACATCCATTAGCACTTGGTATTCCCAAGGGGTCACCCATCTAGGTAATGACCAGGCTCAACGTTGGTTAACTTCGGTGATCTTATATTCATATCTGTTTACTGCTACCTAGAACCAGTGATGGTCACAATGACAATGTCCTGTTTATTACTCATAAGAATAAAAGGAGTTTAGGTTATTTTTTTAAATACTGATTTTTGTTTTGTTTTTTAAATCAATATATTCTCTCTCACTCGCTTTCCACAATTCTTTTCTGCTTTGATTTTTTTTGTTTTTCTTTGTTTAATAAGAAAGTGTTAGTGTTTTCAGTTCAGAAACATTCAAAATAGTGCACAAGTACCACATTCTAATCCTGAGTGAAATGCTAAAGGAATACAAAAGTAAATGAGGATAATTCACTCTTGTGTACGTGACATGGGGTGGGAGGCACACGGTAACAAAATTCGTAAGCACCGAATGTTTATATTTGTATGAGAGTTTATGTTATGGGTTTGAAATATTCCGAATAATAAGTGTAATAAAGATAAAAGGCGATAAATTATGTGGTTACTCTTGAACTTCCATTCTGTCAAAGAGAATTATCGTACCAAATATGGATTAAAGAATGCTTCTGTGCACAGGAATTATTTCTAATAAAATTATTAACTCATTCACTTTTCCATTGTTATCTTTTGCTGCCTGGCTGTACTGGCCTATTTTGGAAAAATATTAAATTAAATTTTACTGGGAATAAATAACTATAAGTATGCTGACGGTGATTTCTCATGGGCGACACCATTTGGTACAGACTAAGCTAAATACACCCTATAATAAATACACAATATAATAAATACACCCTATAATAAATACACAATATAATAAACATACAATATAATAAAACTCTCTTATTATACGTCTGTACGTATATGAAAAATCTATTCCGAATCGTAAAATAATAAATGCAATAAAACTACAATATTATTTAATTAGAAAATCTTTTAATTGATTTTGTGAATTTAATATATTATGAATATTATTGTTTTAATTTTTTTTTGTTTTTGTTTAATAATGTATAAACTTTGAAATCTTTTAACAGTCTGTATTAATCTGCAGCGGTCAAGTGATATTGTTATTTACTGTATTTACTAATCATAAATGAAGTCTTTCTACAATTCAGCGACCTCTAGTATTTTAAAAAGAATTGTGAATTATTTGTATATGCGTATAAACATTCCGATTCTTATAAATACGGACTTCCATATAAGATATTATCAAAAAATAAGAACAGTAACTACAGGTTGGTCCGAAAGTCTTGTCATCCCTTCTGCTTTTATGTGCCGTGTCTCTTCAGGACGTAGGCGATTATGGCTCTCCACTTCCTCCTTTCCGTTATAGCTTTCAATAAGTTTTGTCTTTTTGCTACTTCACTCAGACCCTGTTCTGTCATCCACTTGCTCAAGCCCATTAGGTTTGTCACACGTTGCTTTCCCTTGTTACACTTTCTCTCTATTCGCCGTGAGAGTATCAGATTTTCCAAGCCTTCTTTTCTCATTGCGTGTCCCAGAAATGTCAGCTGCTTCTTCCTGATATTAAGTATAAGTTTCCTCTTTGCATCCTCTCCAAAACCTCAGCGTTCCTCACACGCTCGGTCCATGATATCCTTATCATCCTTCTGTAGAACGATGCCTCCGTTGCCTCGAATCTCTTCTTCATCTTTCAGGAGACCGTCCAACATTCGCTGCCGTAAACGAAGAGAGATATCACGTAGCAGTTCAGTACTCTTTTCTTCGTTGGCAACAAAATCCTCCTGTCGTAATATTCTGCCTAGCTTTTCGAATGCGTCTTTGGTCATCATAATACGTCTTCGGATCTCAGCGTCGCACTTACTGTCCTCTGTCAGAACAGATATTTAAATTTCCTCACCTGCTTGATTTTAGTGTACCAGGCCTGTAAATCGCATTTGGGGCTTATCTTTTTTTTTTTTACTGATGACCATGCAATTCTGTCTTCTTGTAGATTATGCTTAGTCCCTTCTGCTCGCTTTCCTTTGCTACCTTCTGTAGGAAGTTTTGTAATATCCGTTTGGTGTCTGCTATCAGCACTGTGTCATCTGGATATCTTGTTAAGATTGTGGTCGCCAGTGATGAATCCTGATAGGTTCAACGCTGTGTGGGGTGGGTATTATCAAGGAGAGAGTTTCACGTGAACGATACCAGAATACCCATCAGTCGAATGACGTCGTTCGGAGAGCCTTTTTGCAACAATCAACAAGCTACAGCTTCGTAAAATATCACACAGGACATGGCGCCACATTATTTCTTGCCACTTTCTCGATGTATGAAAGCCTTCAATGAAGATGAATAAACTGAATCCAGTACATGTACTTTGTATTACTTGTTCTATTGTTCTCATTACTTTTTGGTGTGTGTGGGGGGGGTCGACAAGACTTTCCGAGAACCCTGTATAGTACATTTAAAATTCATTGGTAATTTTCTAAAATTTCCTCAATAGACATCTTCTTAAGATTATAAAACCAAAGTACCTATAATTCAATAAACTATTAGAATGCTTAAAAAATAATAAATTTTAAAGATTACTTAATAATTAAAATAATTATATACAAATGACGTTGTATTCGTTATGTAATTTTATGTCAATTATCTCCTCTTTAGATACATTTTCCAGCCATCAGTATGTCGATAAATGCTCAACGCCTCATAAAATCAACCAACCTCCATTTTAAAACAAGCTTTTCTGCGAAAGCTAAAAGTAATTAATAATTGTATTTCAGTAAATTAAAAGTTAGTAATAGTGGATTCAATTCAGAATAATTCAACTTTAAATTAACTAATTATTCTCAAAATTTCATAAATGCATATTTTATTTTTGAAATATTTTTAATAAAGAGAATTATGTTGTCTTGACAGATATAGCAATATGGAAGATTTTCTTAATTTTACTGATAATCAGGAAAATAATTACAATTAATGTACATTTTGCTTATTGGGAATATTAAATTTAATTATTTATTTTTTGGAATTAATTAAATTTAATAATATAACAAAAGATTCAAGAGAGGTTATTTTTCATTTTTAACATGCAACTTAAACTTTAGGTATCGCTGTTTTGGAAGGATAATATATATATATATATATATATTAGGGTGGCCTGATGATTGCGTCTATTATGAAACAGTCTGTCGCCTCTGAGTGTTGAATTCAATGTTCAAAAATGTACATACATATATAATATACGTTGAGGTCAACACCCAGCTGTGTTGGCCTCAATGTGCATTTCTATATTTACATGTGCTATATCCTTGATATTGAGTAAATTTAGGCCATAAATCTTACATAAATTAAAACTATATGTTTATCGTATATATATATATATATATATATATATATATATATATATCATAAGCAATTTTGTTTTTTAAAAAAATATGAGTCCACCTTAGGAATGTCTGTGTGTGTGTATATATATATATATATATATATATATATATATATATATATATATATATATATATATATAAATATATACAAAAGGAAAGCAAATGCCTCAAGGAAAAAAAGTCCCTCAGAGGACGAGACGCGCCGGATAAGATAAGTCTTTATTCATTTTGTCCTTTTACAGATATGCTTTATCTGAAATTTGTACATAACACACACACACACACACACACACATATATATATATATATATATATATATATATATATATATATATGTGTGTATTGTAAAATTGTTTTCTTATCTCAGTTTGTCAAAAAATATAATTACTTTCCTTATGGAAAAGGAAAGTGATTATATTTTTAAAAAACCAAGATAAGAAAACGATTTTGAGTTTGTGTTGTAGCATACCTACGGACGATAATGTGTATGTCCCTAGTCACATAAATACAGTAGTAAATACTGTATGTTGGTCTGCAGTTAGAGATTCGTCTTCAGCTGTGCTGTTCTAACACTCTGCCTCCAGGCAAAGATGATACCCCGACGAGGCTATGTCGAGGACAGAATCTCATCTCGGGGAACAGCTACCCGACCAATTTTTATACGGGGTCTACGCGGAATTTTTGGCCGAGCCTACGGGCTCAGATACACCTCATTAAATTCGGCCTTGTGCCACATCTGATCACCTGAGGCGGTTGGTAGATATCCCGCAGTTAGTGATTCGTCTCCAGCTGTGCTAGTCAAACTCTCTGCCTCCAGGCATAGAGGATCCCCAGACGAGTCTATGTCTCGTCTCGGGAAACAGCTACCCGACCCCGTTTTATACGGGGTATACGGGGAAATTTTCGCCGAGCCTATGTGCTCGGATACCCCACATTAAATTCGGCCATGTGCCACAACTGACTGCGTCGGATGGTTGGTAGATATCCTGCAGTTGGAGATTCATTGTGAAATTCATTTGACTCATTTCTAACAGTTGACTAATTCTACGCGCCGCTGGAGAATCTTATATGTGTTGTTCTTGTCCGAAGTATTATCGTTCATTACCAACCTTCATTTGATTATTCTATTCACTAACTTTCCTTAGGTTACGACAGTTTGAAATTCTCCATATACAACTGACAATGATTTGTCACTTTCGTCCATAAGACTTAGTTTTATGCTGTCAGGAAATATTTTACAGATAATAATAATATTTCTTTCCTTCATACCAATAATGACTTAATCTCGAAAAAATGTTATGAATACCACTTCCTTTCCCAGATTTGGCCACACCTGTAAGTTTCATTAAGATGTATATCTACGTCAACAGCAGTGTAAGTATTAATTAATATTTAGGTAACAACCGTAAATCCTATTAGCAAAGCTAGTATACATACACCCTGTATAAAAATTGAAACAAAACCTAAAGTAAATATTCGTGCACAGGCAAACAATTCCAGCCGCACACGACCGAAGACACATTATCTGTTTCCATAAAGTCAATATTTTCAAATTTAAGCTTTATATTTAGTTACCATGTTTCGGTATGATATCACTGTTTTGTATACAGTGAAATTAATGTCTACCAAGCTAGATATCGAGAACCTTGCTAAATACAATGTGTCCACACCCAATAGAAATCAAAACCGTATTATCTTTTTTTTATTAGAGAAACACATTCTTAGCTTAGTGTGACTTACCATTAGGCTACGTGAATCCACCATAGCAAAGTATAGCTCATTTACTCTATTTAAAAAATGAACATCTACGTTGCAACATTTCGAAGTCTAACCTTATCTTCCTACTTGAAACGTACACACAAAGTAATTTTAAAATCTTAAAAAGTGGTTATTTTTATAGTAGAATTCTCTCAGTACAAGAGAGGTATCCAAGGTAGAGGATTACATTTGAAATGATAATGCTAAATGAGATATGTGATTTGAATGATGAAGTGAAGTTTATGAGCATATGTGGGATAGATAAACGATAGATTTGAAGAGGTTAAGATTGTAGTGTACAGGGAAGTATCAACACGAGGGTTTATTCCGCAAAGATGCGGCGTTTTGGAAGTTGGGGAAGTTGTCTGTCTGGGACTTTCTTTTTGCATTTCGAATACGGAAGAAATGACGTGCGATTTCAACTCCTATGGAAAATAGCATGGCGTGCTCTCATCGTAAGGATCAGAACTAGGGGAACTAAAGCATGAAGCTAATCTGAACATTTAACATGGAAATTTGGTTCATTGTGTCTTACTTGGCAAATTTTCTCGCCAGAAACTATCTTGCACCTTCATATGGCTACCATTCGTCTGTGCGTCCAGTATTGCTACCACATCTGCCCTGGTGCTTCTGCTACACATTTTGAGATTCTTAATAAAAGCCTAAAAATCTGCAGTGCTATTGGTCCTGTTTTTGCCTCTCGGCTTTAGTTATTTTCCCAGCACCATAAACTAGCTTCACTGTGCCTTTTGAGTGACAGAACTGATTTCAGCTTGGAACTAATTTCAACTCCGAATTAATTTCACCTCGGAATTAATTTCAACTCGGAACTAATTTCACCTCGGAATTTTCTTTTAGTGCGGCATGGGTCTTCCAGCAGCCACGCTCTTGACCCAGGACAGCACTACCTCCTCAAGGACCTTTATGTAGGCCTCCGTGTTGAATCTGAGGCTCTCACCAAGAAATTCAGAAGTTCTTTTTTTATCAGAATGATCAAAGTGAGTTTTCTGAGCTGCCGTACCTTCGTAATCACCATTAGAGTCACCCAACTCTTTCCACATCGTTCTCAGGTTGACACCTAAACATTCTGAAATGTTTGTATTGGAGCTTCCGGCGCAAATGCCAAGCAGTACAGCACGCCGTTTCCAAATTTCTGTCGTTGTGAATTACATCATGGTGCTCTTTTACTCAGAGACGGTGTCTCACTGACCCTACTATACTGTGCAGTCGACAAAATCAAAAATAAACAACGCGCATGCGCGAAATTAAAAATATAAAATGGCGAGAATTTACTCATCCAATTTGTATTTTATTTCTCAGATCAGGGCTTTTTTTTATCTTAGTCTCCAACACCTTGAAGACCACGTATCCTTTGTGGTTTTGTTTTTCGTTTCACGCGCAAAAGAAACAGTAAACGAATGTTGATATATATATATATATATATATATATATATATATATCTTCAGTCTGAAAATCACGAAAGCGTGAAACCTAAGGTCACAAAAACTCTTCATGCAACTGCATATGTTAGTTCTATCACGAATATTGAATACTTTTGACTAAATACCAAACACACACACACACACACACACATATATATATATATATATATATATATATATATATATATATATATATATATATATTAGCTCTTGAAAATATATTTCAATTGAGTACTGTTGAGTGATAAGCTAATTTTATAGGCAACAGCCATCTGTGTTATTACAAAGCTCTTCAGTAAAATGAATTGGAGCACTCCGGCTGATTGGCATTTGTTTACATTCGTAAAAACAATACGCTAGATTTAGTTGTTTCTCTCCGGTGAATGAAGATAGCTCAGTGGTAGAAACTCTGATTGGGTTTTGATCCGGGCCTGAAGTATTCGGATGTCTAGTCGCACTGAGGAGCTGTGATACAGCGAAACAGTAGTGTCTGCGATTGACATACATACATATATATATATATATATATATATATATATATATATATATATATATATATATATATATATATATATATAAAAATAACGTAAATATATATATACATACATATATATATATACATACATATATATATATATATATATATATATATAAAACGTAACATAATCGTAAAACACGAAACGTGTCGGCAAAGATTATTTTTCTGAATATATATATATATATATATATATATATATATATATAAAAAAAAACTTATAAACACGTGTTGGCAAAAGATAAGTTTTTCATTATATATATATATTATATATATATATATATATATGGTCGGCTTTATCAAAGGCAAATGTATCAATTTTATTTTGTAGCAGGTATTTATAAACAAAAGTAAAAATGCTGTTAGTTTTTCAAAATCTCACCTTGTGTATATATATATATATATATATATATATATATATATATATATGTTTTCATTTTGATGAAGAACCCTCGAGTTGAATAATAAAACCTGACACCAGCAAATAAGTTATTGTAAATATTTTTTAATAAAATAAAATATTATAAACTGAAATTCACATGGTATATTTATCATATACAAATAAATATATCCTGAATTGTTTTTCAATTTTGTTATGAAACATTGACTGATTATAGACTGCCTATTTCTCACGTTCGTTTTGACAACTCGAAACTGAATACACTGGTGAAAATATTTTTTTTTTTTTTTGCCTGGAAGCTGTATCCAGCCGAGTAGAGGTAGCTGATATGCGGCCATGTTTTGAGTGCTGAGTGTCAAAATCACTTTTTACTCGGGCCTCACGGCACCGTGTTCACGAATTAAGTCAAATCTTTGCTAGAAGCGTCTTACGAGAAACGCTATTGAAATCTTTTATTTCTACTTTTGTTTTCACTTGGTCACCACTAAATGACAGAACCTCAGATGAGAATATGCAAACCAAAATAGACAATCTGTTTTTAATGCCGCCAGAATGGATTCGCTCCAGAAAAGTGTGATTCGCAGAGCAGAAGTTCCACGTTCTTTGGCCTTCCACTTCTTCTTTGTATTCTTACTGAGTAAAAGAACAGCACACCAACAAAGTGGTGCTGCGGTACAAATATAATGAAAGGACTTGACACATGAAGGAAGATTTTTCACCCAATCCAAAGCGCAAGAGCCAGTCAATATAGAGGGTTATTAAATAATGTTGTTGTCCAAGAATCAAAGTAGCAGAGTTTCTCCTTCAATCTTAAACAGCATGCCTGAGCGAGGGACCCAGAACACAAACCAAGCTGGTTCGTTTGGACGCAGCGAAGGGCCCATTATGAGAAGGCCTGGTCACAAAGATGAACATTCTCAACCTCATCATTATAGATTTATATGTCATAGTTTTTTTCTAAGTTTTGCTCCCTTGAAAAACATTTTGCAAAATAGGTTTATTTAATAAAATGTTGGAACCGCGGATAAGTAAAATCGTTGGGGGGGGGTTGTATGTGAAACCGCGGATAGGTGAACCCGCGGATATGTGAAACTACGTTTGTCGGTCCGCGGAGATTAAGATAATACTACATCTAAGCTACGCTTTCGTTTTGGAGGTCCTTTTCGAGACCAACGGCCAGGTTAACTTTGTCAGCAATGCCGGATTTAGTATCGAGATAGGAGTAAATGGTAGTGTCGTCTGCGTAGATGCCTACTTGAGAACTGATGACCAGGAAAATCGCTGATGAAGATCAGAAACAGACCCAGGGTAGTGCATTTGGGAACACCAGTGATCGTATGAAAGGAACTGGGACAGAAGCCGTTTAGGACTACCTTCATTTCACGGTTTGACAAAAATGATTGGATTACATCAAATAATCGTCCTGTAATACCCTATCCCTGAAGCTTACGCTGAAGGTCGGCATGTCAAACCTTATCAAACGCCTTAGAGATATTTAGAACCACAGCTCGAGTTTCGCCGTTATCAAGAGCTTGGTATATATATTCAGCTATGGCCTAAGTACGTCAGCGGTAGATCGGGCAAAGTGAAAAGTATATTCTTTGTTAGAGAGTAGATCATGGGAAGTAAGGTGCTTAACCACTTCGGCTTTGATTAAAGCCTCGAAGACTTTGCCGAAAAGTGGTAGGAGACTGATTAGACGGTGGTTAGATGGGTCAGAAGGGTCTCCAGAATTCTTAAAAACAGGGACAACTGACGAAGACTTCCAACAGGCTGGAAAGCAAGAGTCGGCGATGGGGTAGTTATATAGTTTGGAGAGAACTGGAGCCAGCTCAGGGGCACATTTCTTTAGAACTACGGCTGGTATACCGTCACCGTCGCTTGCTTTATGAGAGTCTAATTTAGAGTTGATGCCCAATACCACTGACAGGGGTATGCTCATCTCACTGAACAGTGCCTCAGTTCTAGGGGAAAAATCAGGAGTGGGTACATCGGATGAGTTGTGTATTGAATTAGATGAGTATTTCCGAGCAAAGCATTTAGCCTTATCAGCTGAGGAAGTTAGGATTTCGAATTGATTGAATAGAGGAGGGATTGAGGATTTGATATAGTTCAGCACACACTTGCAGAGCCGTCAATAGTCTTTAGAACCAAACTTGTGAGATGCAATACGTTCTTACATTATATCAGCAAATAGTGACTTTCCTTCATTGAGGACACGCTTGCACTCATTACAAGTTTAACGACAATACATATATATATATATATATATATAAATATATATATGTATAAACGTAACATAAAGCTAAAACACGAAACGTGTCGGCAAAGATTATTTTTCTGTATATATATATATATATATATATATAAAGAAAACTTATAAATACGTGTTGGCAAAGATAAATTTTCATTTTATATATATATATATATATATATATATATAGATGTTGCTGTTGCAATCATACACGTCACTTTCGTACAGGCGGAAAAAGTGATTCCTATGGGCTATAGCAGCTGAGCAAGCAGCTGAGAAACAAGGAGATGAGCGCGATTTAACTTGATATTTTCTTTTTCTTGTTGGGATGAAAGCTCCGATGCCAGCTTTTATCCAGGAGGAGACCTCAGACGGACATTTTTGAACGGGGTGATTAAAACCACATTCCAGGGGACGTCGCAAAGGAAATCATGGAATGAATTCCAATCAGCGCGTTGATAACAGAAAGTAGTAGTAGGAGGTTCTTGGCTTGATAGGGAGTGGAAGTAGATGTTAATAGACACTACGACGTGATCAGAGTTGCTAAGAGGGCAGAGCTGCGTCACGCGACAAGAGTAAGGGATGAAGGTAAAACAGAGATCGAGAAAAGATGCGTTACCTTCAGGGTTACTGGGGAAACGTGTAGGAAAGTCAACCACTTGCGTGAGGGATTGAGTGATTGAAAAGTTAAGGGCTTGGATACCAGCGAGGATAGTGACAGTCACGAATTTGAATTTGAGGTACGCCCCTAACGTAGGGTTACCTCCGCAGAAATTAGGATTCGGGTGTCGGATTCAAATTCAAACGGTGGCCGTTGTATTCACTTTCGCACAAGTACCTTTGGAAAAAGGATATTAATCTATCACTCCTCCATATCTATGTGTTAAATATCTGCCCGTAGGCATAGCCTCGTCTGAGTTCTTTTTCGCCTGAAAGCAGGGAGATCGACAAGCAGAGTATTGGTTAACTCAGTGGTTTGACGCGCTCGATTCAATACTGAATTCAAAACCGGCTGGGCGTGAGGTAAATTAATCGCGTTTCTTTTTAGAACAAGATTTTATTTACATTTTTTTTTTACTCACAGTCTATTGTCCGCATCTTTGTTGTTGTTATGACAACATTTCGGCTGTTGGGTCCTATGACCTGCATCAGGTGTTTGTCAATCCAAGAACCCTTCAGATAATTTCCAGTTGAACACTTTATTTAATCTACAAGTGTAGATCGTTCGTGATTGTGACTCTAGTTCTTATATAGTATCGTTCAGTTATGGCTCTTCACGTTTTCGCAGATGAGGTTTTATCATTACTTTCATTATTTACATGAGAGTTATTATCCTCATCTTTGTTGTTATTATCGCAACGTTTCGGCTGTTTCGCCCTCCGGCCTTCACCAAGTGCTTGTCGATCCGCTCACCCTTCGCGAAATTTTGAACTGAACCCTTTATTTAATCTACGGCTTTCTTTGTTTCCAATGAGTCCAAGTCTGCACTACCCTGCCTAGGGATTGAACTCAAAATTACAATATCCTCAAATTCGCAAACCAACACTTTAACACACTAGGCTATCATCCCAGAAATTCTGATGGCAATAACGCATTGCTTCATATGGAATTTTGTGTATATATTTATTTACGTACACACATACATAAATTTGAATTTGTCGCACCATGGCGTGGTGTAAAATTAACAAGTTTGTCTACCTATAAAATTTACGATTGGGTAGCACGTTCGATCCCCACTGGGTGCCTCATAGTTCTAGTTTTGTGCCAAAGCTATGCTAAGTAAATCCCCATAGAGTACCTCGGCATGGTGTAATGATTAGAAAGGATGTCCTGCAAGAACAATTACGACAGAATAGTTAATACGGTTCCCGCTGGGGGTTCCCATAATTTCGGCCTTGTGCCACATCTAAGCAACGCTTAGAAAAACACCATACATCTGAATTCCACGCAATTGCCAGACTGTTTCAATCATTTAGTTCATATTATTTGAACGAGGGTAACACGATCTTATTGGGAAGGACTTTAGAACAAAAACCAGAACCTACACTGGAACCAAACCGTTTCCATATAGAAAATTGAGAGAGCAGGAGACCCTAACAGGATTTATTATCGGAAGGAAAGCGAGAAGAAAGGACTAATCATCAATGGTAAGACGACATAATGTTTGGTTGTCAGCAAGAGAAGAATCCCAAGATGCAAACTACAAATTGTAGATGTCATCTTAAAAGAACTACAGTAGTTTAAATATCTGGGAAAAGCATTCCAAAAGCTAAGCAAGGTATCAAGAAACCGGAAAATTTCATTAGAAACAAGGAGAGTGCTGAACTCTCATGTAATATCAGTCATCCTATTTGGCAGTAAATGCTGGACAATTCCCTCACAGATGAAGAGATAACGGGAGGTAACAAAAATGTGATTCTACAGAAGGATGCTGAGAATATCATGGGCCGCGTAAGCAACCAAGAAATCTCAGGGAAAATGAAAAAAAGGACCCTTATACTCAGAATTGTGAAGAGACAGCTGAAATTTCTTGGACATAATGAGGAAGCATGGCTTAAAGAATTTGACTCTCAAAGCAGACAAAAAGGACCAGGAAAGAAATCCGACCTGACGAACTTTTGTGTATTGATAGCCGGTCGATCGGCTGGGAGGTTTAGTAAAAGGATAAACGTTGTTAAGAAGTCGTGGAGAGCCATGATAGCCTACATTTTAATGAGAGACGGCATACAGAAATTGAAAAGAATTTAGATCTGATTTACATTTAATAATATTTGAGTATAAGTTTTTAACAGTCAATGTTGTAAAGATACAAGAGATGTTTAATTAGTGTGTCAGAGATTTATTATTGAACTGCTGTTACGCGACTTCTGGCCCAGGAAACCGATAATCCGGTACTTTCCAGGATTTATGGTTACCGGAAGACCGGTGGTGTATGTGCATTATTTTGTATCCGTTGCTTTTTATACACCGTTATCCTTTAAGGAACGCTTTTTTAAAAAGGACTTTTCTGGGTTTATTGCCTTTCGTTTCCCATTTACGTAGAGCCTGTCATAACGGCCCTGCATTTGGAGATCCGAATGGTGCATCATTTTATATCTTGACAATCGCAAATCTCGTTGACAATTTGACAAGAGACGTCCATCCTCTTGTCTCCATGCGATGTTCGCGAAGAGAGGGAAAAGACACATATGTCGTTCATTTTTATGCGACCACTTTCCTGTGGGGGGAGGTGCGGATACTGTAATGGCTAACGAGTCGGAATATAAATTCCGAATTCCGGCCAATTTCGTTACATTCACTTTCGCACAAATACTCTTTCGAAATCTATCCCTTCCCTTCTTCCCGCAACCAGCAATGGGTGAAAAGCAGAACTGATCAGGCTTTCTTACCCTGAGGTGGCAACTAATTTAGGAGAAAATTCTGAATTCAAAACCAGCCTGAAAAGTGATGGTCTCCGTCAGGTTATCATGCCACAGACACACCACTACTGTTATGGTTGCAGTACTTATGGTTATCAGATTGGAGAGGTCGATTCCAGCGAGCTGCACCTTTGAAAAGTACCTGAAAACCATACCACGGGTTGACCCAAGCCTTGTAAGTGAAATTGGGTAGACGGAAGCCTTGAGTGGCGTCGATAGCTGTGCTAGCACGAAGTCATAAGTCATCGTGGCTGAGAGCTTGAGTGTGCTGGTCTTGGTGATCACGCTAGATAACACACTCTTTCCCAGAAACTGTAACTAAGGTCTGCTCAGCATAGTTGCAGTATAAACCACAGGTGGGCTCTGTGGGTGTTAAACACAAATGCGCCTGAGCAAGCGTCTGCAATGAGGATTGGCTCGCCGCCCTAGTAGACGGGTATCCTCGTATACGAAAGGCCAGCTATACATATATATATATATATATATACATACATACACATATTGGTTACGAGACACATGACGTGACTAAGTCTGTTTGAGTGTATACCCGTTCGAACTTTGAAAATTAACGAAAATTCTCACATCAGATAGAGATTTACTCAGCGTAACATAGTTGTGGAACAATGCTGAGTGTATAGGGCACCCAGTGAGGATCGAACTCTCTACACAGTCGTAACTGATCTAGCGTGACAAGCTTACTAACCATTACACCCCGTCAAGGTGCCAATTCTTACAGCCGATAAATACTATTTATTTTATGTTTTCGCCTTCGTACCAGAGTGTATTTAACACGTTGACTTCCAACCACGAGATAATTCGTGTTTGGCAGTTTTTACTGTGACACCGACTACGAGTTATAACTCGATACTTTTAGTGTGAAAACAATGTTAAGACTACAGGTGATGCTATTAATCGACTTATATTTTTTTATTGTCTAAGAATGCTACTACAAAATGGCGTTTGAAGTCGGATTTCGTAATTAACCTAGGTAGTTTCGCTTAACATAGCAACAAAACCGAAACTTTAACCTCAACCTCGATTGTTTTTATTAACTGAGTCATTTTTTTTTTTTTACAGCTTATCAGCCCTTTCGAGGTTATTTAAACCCGGGCAGAGAGTTTGAACATAGCCTCGTCGGGGTATCATATATGCCTGGAGGCAGAGTGTTTGACTAGCACAGCTGGAGACGAATTTCCAACTGCAGACCAACATACAGTTTTTACTACTGTATTTATATGAATGGAGGCATACACATGAACCCATCCTCACTGGGTGCCCCATACTTTCGGCCTTGTGCCACATCTAAACTGTGCTTAGAAAATCGTTTTGGAGCACGTCTAGGCGGTGTAAGGGTTAGCGATCTTGTCTCGCTAGAACAATTACGACTGAGTAATGAGTTCGATCCTCACTGGGTGCCCCCTACTTTCGGCCTTGTGCCACATCTAAGCTACGCTTGGAAAATCACTACACATTAACCCATTATCGTCCGTAGGTATGATACAACAGTAGGATAGATAAAAGTTGACCCGTGACTTGAAGCGGTTACGATTTTAGAAAGAGAATTAGATGTCCTACCAGGATTCAGTATTGCCGGCAACTATCATAACACTGTAAGATATGCAGATGACACAGTGCTCATAGCAGACAGGGAAAGTAAACTACAAAACCCCCTACAGAAGCTAGCCAAGGAAAGCGAGAAAAAAGTACTAAACATAAACTGCAGGAAGACAGAATGCATGAATTATTAGCAAAAGGATGAGTCCAAAATACAAATTAAGTATCAGACGTATTGGGATAGCCAAATATGCCTTTCCAAACCTAAGCAGAGTATTAAGGGATAGAAAAACTTCGTTAAAACCAAAGAAAAGAGTACTAAAGTGTAATGCGATATCTCTCCTACTGTATGGCAGTGAATGCTGGACAATTTCCTCAAAGATAAAGAAGAAACTTGAAGCAACAGAAATGTGCTTCTACAGATGGATGATGAGGATATCATGAACCGAACATGGGAACAACGACAAGGTTTTAAGAATAATGGAAACAAAAAGAAAACTTATGCTTAACATCAGGAAGAGAGAATTGAAATTATATAATGAGGAAAGAGTGCTCGGAAATCTGTTACTCACAGGGCGGTTTGAGGACGAAAGAGACAGAGGAAATCAACGCATAACATTCTTGCTGGGCTTGAGTCAATGGATGATAGAACAGTGTTTAGAAATAAAGACAGAATTTATTTACAACTGCAAGAGAAAGGAAACTGTGGAGAGCCATGATGGCCCACGTCCTGTGGGGACACAGTACATCAAGTAGTTAAGAATTACGAATCATCAAAATATTTAAATAGAAATAAACCATGATTTTTTTTTCACGGTTACAACCAGTTTTTTTTTATTATTAGAACATTGAAAACGTTCATAGTTGATTAGAAAATTAAAAACAATGAAAATCGGTTACGAAATTTTACAATGACCAGTGATTTCTTTTTTCACCCTGCTTTGTGGGCAAGGTATAACATAGAACTAACTGCACACTATGAAGAATGGGTAAGACTCTCCCTAAAAGAGACGACCTACGAAGTAAACACTTACTACTAAGACTATTACTATTACTCAAAATAAATTATTGTATGAACAATTTCTTATATTGACCTCAGTTGTATCCGTCCGGAGCTACATCAGTGGAGTCTTGGAGGAGACGGCTTAACAATAGTAAAATTCTTAGAGTTAAATTTATCAGAAGTACCACCATTTCGATTGGAAATTATGGAAATACTTAAAGACGCAAATATAAACGACCACTATTTACGAATAATGAGTTTGACACTCGGTAGGTACTCCATATTTGAGACCTTGTGCCACATCTAGGCTACGCTTAGGAAATCACTAAACTGGATGGGGAAGGCACTTTAGTGTGGTAAAATGGTTAGCAATCTTGTCTCGCTATCAATTACAACTGATTAGTGCGTTTGACCTTCATTGAGAGCTCTATGTTTGGGGCCTTGTGCCACATCTAAGCTACGCTTTGTAAATCATTATAATGCCATTCGACGCCCTTCGGTGTGGTGTAATGGTTAATAAATTTGGCTCGCTAGAACTGCAATTAAGTAGGGAGTTTGACTCTGAATTGGTGCTCCATACTTGCGGCCTTGTGCCACATCTAAGCTATACTTAGTAAATTATACCATTCGGGGCATTTCGATCTGCTGTAATGGTTAAAAAAGCTTGTCTCGCTAGATCAATTACAATTGACAGAGTTTGACCTTCACGTGCACTCTATATTTGTGGCCTTGTGCCATATATAAGCTTCGCACACTAAAATGTTGGGGGTTAGAATAAGCGAGCTTGGCTTGGAATTTTTTTTTAAGATCTAGTTAGAGAATGTTAAAATAAGCGGGGATGTACGATTATCAGAGACTGGCATTATTTACCTCTTCTTTTAACCCTTTGAACGCTGACCACCGCTTTACCGGTGGTAGAGAAAAATGACGTAATGCCCAACTATCGGTTGAACGGTGGGTAAACATTTGTAACTATTTTTATAACTAATGTGAAACATTGCATAACAATTACTTGCGAATTTTGACTCAGGAGCTCAAGCGGAAGGGTTAAAACTGTTCAGGAACGCAGGGTTGAAAGGGTTAAGCTCAAATATAAACGACCAATATTTAACTGAAAGAGCTGTATGATTCAATTGAACTAAATGATGCGTTAAACTTAATAAAGACGTTTTAATTTGTATGGAATAAGTTAAACAATGCGTATATCGCTTCTGAAGAATAAACCCCACTGGAGAATATGCCTCCCGCCAAGAGTTGGCAACCCCGCCAAATTAATCATGCCCGTCTCACACGTGAAAATGATATGAAGTAACTTTGGTGTGCTGAAGAATTAATTGAACTCATTTCCAGCGCTTCATACGATTTTATTTTACGTCATGCTCAAGAAAAAATATTTTATTGTAAAATCGAAGAACTAAATTGTTCCTTTTCATTATGATTTTTTTTCTCAGTTTAACGAATTACTAAGAAATTCAAATTGAATGTTAAACTGCACATAAATGCCTTGATATAAAATACATTTACGCAACCTCCTCCGACTTAAAGGACAGTAATCCCAACACAAAACGTCCCGGAGATGAACATGTTAAAGAATTCACTAATAATATCACTAAATCTTAATTTGTTACATGACTGAAGGACCTACAGTTTGTATTTACTTTGCACCAAGTTGACACCAAGTAAAAGACTTTACAACAATGTCACTCGTGCTTTTCACTGGAGATGATATTTAACTCGGTGAGTTGAAACAGTTTTGCTTATTTTGAACAGTAACGTTAAACTTAAAAAAAAAACACATTTGGTTGTCCGCTTTTAGGTGGCTTTTATAGTCTTAAATGTTTTTTTTTCTCTCATGGGATACATTGAAGTACAGGGTGGTCAGAAAGTCATGTCACCCTTATATAATATAATTTTATTATTATTTCAGATGGCTGACTTAGGCTTTTACAGTTTTGGCAAGAGTGGTTGGGGATGACAAGACTTTTGGGCCACCCTGTATATTTATTTATTTTCATTCTTTGACGCTGCAATGGGCGCCATTTTGATGTTTATTGAAGAAACCACCTTTTACAGCGCCAAATCTATGAAATGTCTGACTAAATAATTTTGCCACAAAAATAATCTTTTTTATCTTTGGTAATGACACATTTCGACGATAACATTTTATTTTTTCATATGTTTTTGCTTCACACATGTAATTCAGTTTTTTTTCTAACATGTAATTTACGGACGTCCAATATTTGTGATAGTATTCGCGTATATAAAATAGTTTCTATTAGTCATTGTGGATACCTACTATAACGGTAGGTTTAATTTCATTTTGCTTGGAGTATCTTCCGAATGAAATTGTGATTAGTTCTGGAGGTTTTCCATTATAAAACTTTAAAAAGAAAATTTAAAATGGAAGTTGACATTAAAAATGTAATTTTCATACCGAACGTAATTGCTGAATGTGAATATTTTTTTGTGGATGAAATAGCATGCTACATATTCAATGACTTAAAAAATCTAGGTCCAAGGTTATTAACTTTGTTAATTATTTTATACGTAACAAACTGGCATGTTGTTAAACGAAATGATTGTCCCAGAAACCAGGAAATATTTATTACTTCTTTTCTTCGTTTTACTTAATCGTTAAGAGTGCGGAATACTTTAAAATATATATATATATATATATATATATATATGCCGGTCATTTAAACTTGACATTAAACATAGTCCAGTAAGAGTTTGTATGTTTTGGGATGGTTAAAGTTTTCAAATTGAAAGCTTCTAGAAATTATTTAATAAATATATTTCTTTCCCAAATATATAACGGTCCTTGGTATGACGATAAACTACATCCAGCAGCGGGGCCTCTGAGTGGGCTGTTTTGGGAGCGGGTAGCCATCTCTTAATGGCTGATGTTCCCGGGTCCACAATGACAGCTTATTTATTTTGTTAAAAACATTTAACGCATGTGAGTTGTATTATATTATCTAGTATTTGGGGGGGGAGAAGTGGAGGCTAATCAGTTTATTACTTCATCTATGTGTCGTGCCACTTCAAGTCATGGGCGTTCATAGCTCTCCACAAGTTCCTATCCTTGTCTAGCACTCTGTAAGTTATGTTTCCACTATCCTTTCCAATCTTGGGTATGCCAAACACTTCCACACGCTTATTAGGTAAGTTTATTCGCGGTTTCTCTCCAGCCTTCACTGTGTACTGAGTGTGTCAAATTCTCAAACCTCTCTTTCTTCAATATATCCTAGAAATTTTAAGTCTTTTTCTCGTTTTAAGAATAAGTGTCCTTTTTGGAGTTTCTATTTTCCTTAAAACTTCCCCCTTCTTACATTTCCGCTAGATCCTATTCTTAGTATCCTTTACTTTTTTTCCCTATGTTTTTGTTTGTTGTGTTTTTTTTTTTACTCTATATTTTGCTTGTTTCTTTTTTTCCCTACTTTTTGTTTGTTGTTGTTAATTTTTTGCCTATTTTGGTTTCTTGTTTCTTTTTGCCTATTTTTTTTGGTTTCTTGTTTCTTTTTGCCTATTTTTTTTTGGTTTCTTGTTTCGTTTTGCCTATTTTTTTTTGGTTTCTTGTTTCGTTTTGCCTATTTTTTTTGGTTTCTTGTTTCGTTTTGCCTATTTTTTTTGGTTTCTTGTTTCGTTTTGCCTATTTTTTTTTGTTTCTTGTTTCGTTTTGCCTATTTTTTTTTTCTTGTTTCGTTTTTTTTTTTTGTTTCTTGTTTCGTTTTTTTTTTTTGTTTCTTGTTTCGTTTTTGCCTATTTTTTTTGGTTTCTTGTTTCGTTTTGCCTATTTTTTTTTTTCTTGTTTTTTTGCCTATTTTTTTTGGTTTCTTGTTTCGTTTTGCCTATTTTTTTTTTGGTTTCTTGTTTCGTTTTGCCTATTTTTTTTTTGGTTTCTTGTTTCGTTTTGCCTATTTTTTTTTTGGTTTCTTGTTTCGTTTTGCCTATTTTTTTTTGGTTTCTTGTTTCGTTTTGCCTATTTTTTTTTTGGTTTCTTGTTTCGTTTTGCCTATTTTTTTTTTGGTTTCTTGTTTCGTTTTGCCTATTTTTCTGTTTTTTCCCTATTTTTTGTTGCTGTTCCCCTTTTTTTCTTATTTTTAGTTCGCTTTTGTTTTTACGGTTTTTTTTTACGTTTTCTTTTTTCTCGTTTTTGTTTATTTGTTTCCCTTTTCCTTTCCACCAAAACCATTGTTTTTTCCCTTTTTTCTCACCTTTTTGTTTCTTTTTTCTTTTCATTTGTTTGTTCCCCCCCCCCCCACCTACACACTTTTTTTTTTCCCTTGCTTGTTTTTTTTCCCCCTTTTGGTTGTTTTTTTTTTTCTTTAAGACTTTCTTGTTTTTCTTTGTTTCTCCCTCCCCAATTTTGTTGTTGCTATTTTGGGACGTTCCTCTTGTTTCCTTGTTTTCCTTTTTTTTATTTTTCCATTGTTTCCCCCCCACACACACACTTTTTGGGGATTGTTTTTATTTCCCTTTCTTGGTTCTTGTTTTTTATCATTTTTTTTGTTTGTATTCCCTTTTTCCCCCTTTGTTTTTTGTTGTATTTTAATGTTCCCTTTTTCTTCGTTAATTCCTCTTTTGTGTTTTGTTTTTTAACCCCCTATTTTTTTTCCTTTTTTCCCTCTTGTTTTTCGTTCCAATTTTGGTGAAGAAGTGGTTGTTCTATATATTACGAGAGACTGAAAAAAAATGGCCGACTCATTCTATCCCTCCATGACGTTACTATCTTTAGAAATATCAGATTAGACCAAAAATGGAACTGTCTTTTTTTTCTAGACTTAATATTTCCCACAAATGCAATGTCACAAGTCAATTGCTATTCTTTAGTTCCTCCTTTTCAAACATTTACTTCTAGAACATGTCACTGCTACGGAGTCGAAGCCTCCTCATTTCATCTATGGCACAAAAGTAAGGATAAAGTTCCACTTTTCTTTTATTCAAATGATACCTTAAATAAGCACTTTAAAAGTAACATTTATCTTTTGAATACAAGTAGAAGTTTTTCTTATTTCTGGTTTCTTCGAAATTCTACTTTATGTAATTCTAACGTCTTCGCCTACACTCTGAAATTTATACTATTATTCAGTTTCCGGTTCCTTCTAAAATCTTTACCTTTCACATTCAGTAGAGCGTATTTGACGCTCTCGCCTTGCTTGAGGTGAATTGATAAAAAAAAAACTCTAATAGCTTTTGCATTGTGTTAATTTTAATATTAAAAAAAATAAAGCAAATTCATTCGCTTTTCGCGTCGTTTCAGAGTGTAGATTTACGGAAGGTCCATAACTTTCAAATTATAGTATACTAGCAAGAGAGCCCGGCGTTGCCCGGGGATGTAACAGTAAGAGATAGATCAAGTATCGACCATCATAAAGACTGAAAAATAAAATTGACAAAGATTATTGTTTAAGGTTGACGGACACGCATGACTTAATTAGTTTTTTTTTTTTTTTTTTACGAATTGGTCAAACTCAAACAAAAACATTGTTTTCAATCGTTATGAGTCTCCCGATTGAATAGAATTTTATTATAAACAATTGTCTTGTAAATTGAATTTTTAAAGCATTCTGAATGTAAAAATAAAGAAAAGTGTGCAAGACAATAAGAAACACTACCTGCCAAAAAAAGTGAAGTTTTGTTGAAATCGGTTGAAAAATGTAGGAAATTCGATCCCATATATAAACGAACGAACACACACACACACACACAACCTCGGTTTTATAAGTATAACTCGATGAGTTGTCCCCTTTTCATTCTGGTGACCGAATCGTGTTTTATCGTGTTTTCAAATTGATTTCGTGCAAAAACAATTGTGTTTTTCCAATTTTGGGCGCTGTCATAACCACCGCAAGGTAATTTTACGTAGTCCTGTGAAGTTTTGTTGAAATCGGTTGAAAAATGTAGGAAATCTGATCCAATATATAAACGTACAGACACACACACACAACTTGGGTTTTATAATAAGTAAGATAATTGGTTGAAAATATTTAAATCGTCTATACAATGCAGCTCGCTATGTGTTGATCTCCATATTACCGTAAGAACTCTGACGTAGTCAGCCATGAACACATGCGTCCGGGCGTAATTTTTGGCCTTAAATCATTTGTCACTGGAAGAACAAACTAAGATAGTTATCTCACGAAACTGAAGACTGGACATTAATCAATAAACATCTTGACTTTACATTATCTACTGAAATACCTTGTTTTCTGCGTATTTAGTATCTTGCAAGTGCAAGAATTGTAACCATTTAATTCTTGTCTGAATTTTTGAAAGGTATCGCAACGTTTCGATTGTTGTACGCTCCGGCCTTCTTCAGCTGTTTGTTGATCAGATGAAACACAATACAATTCACATTTTTATTTCGTATACGAAGGGGGATTGTTCTCGTTCCACAATGTCTAGGGATATATCGGCTTCTTTAGTATTAGTTCTGTATTGAAATCACAATTACTGCCATCAAATACACGAACCAAAACTCTATTGTCCTGTGGGACAATAATGAGTCTAGTTGGAGCCTTAACCCTAATGTTCTTTTAACGTACTGTTGGTTAAGTCATTCAATGTGAATTAAACTCCATATTCCGTGGGAATCATTTAAGAGACCAGCTTTCTGGTCATTAATTCACGTCAAGGCTTATTTCTTTTGAACGGCACAAAGCTAGAAAAAAGATGTCGTCAGTGGAGATGACTCATTCTTTTTTTTTCTTTGCTAAATATGGAATTTTTACCAGAGCTCACGTTCGATGACCCTTGTCCACCACTTAAGACATTTGAGGCTAACCGGAATGCATAAGGCGCGACATGTTTTTAGCGATTCTCTGCTAACAGATAATGTGAAATCCACATACCAACTCGTCCTGGGTATGACGATAAACTACATCCGGCAGCAAGGCATCTAATCGGGAGGTTTTGAGGAGCGTCGAGCAGCCTCTTAACTACTCTTGTTTCTAGGTCCACTCTGGTAGGGTCCCAGCTATGGGTAAATAGTTAGCCCCCAAACTTGGGTCAAAACACTGCCAGTCAGTTATGTGCCATGCGTGATACACGCTTAGGTGATCATGTATCTTTCGATACATGACTGACGATGTAGATTTTTTTCCCCGTAGTAGGTTGCCATTTCTTTCTGCGGTTGATCAGTTGCCATCCAAGGGTATAGAACCCGGTCTGTCCTGCTATTAATTCATAATTGTGGATTGGAGAAGAATTTTTATAGTAAAAATACCGGCAATACATTTGACTCTCGACAAAAACCCATCAAAAAATACGTCAATGATAACTGATCTTGAAACTGATTTCTTACAAAGAATACATATTCTATTCATGCGCACCTATCTTAAAAATCTTGTCCGCATTAAATAACCCATTAAGGTGTTGATCTGCCTAACAAAGCCAAATAAATTAAACCACTTGCCAACATGTGATGCTTTCTCAGTTCTCGATGGATAGTTATGACTAATGTTGGCAAGTGTTCTATAAGTTCTCTAATTGTAAACGTTATATTCTTGGGGATCAGAATAACGTCCTCTTGGGCGGCCTTATCTTGGCCCATTCTTTAAACTGGGTTCTCCCATTCTGAAACGAAAAAAAAAAAACTTCTACATATTCTTTCACACACCTGTGTTTTTGAAGGATTTTCCTGCAGTATTTGTACGATTCCTTCGGTAAAATCCACAGAATATAGTATGGCGGATGTGTTCTTTACTTGGAGCGAACATGGGACCGATTTGAAAGCTTTTCTTCAAATAGTTTTCCCAATATCTGGTTGAATAGGAGATAAATAGTAATCTAGACACTGGCAAATATCGGGCTTCTTTTACATGAAGACGATGAATGAAAAAAAAAAAGCAGAAGTAATCTGGAAATGTTGCAAGTAGATTCGGTTAGTTGAATGTCTTCTCTTGATTGCTGTTTACCTTTTTTTAACCAACAACATTAAAAATAGGTCGATTCCAATTTCTATTTAATCTTTGATTAAAATAATGTTTCCAATTCAGTTTTCTTTTCGGGAAATAATTAAATGTTATCCAAGAACAGTAAACTGTTGATTCTTTCTGAAAAAATTAAGACTGAAAAATTACAGTTCAGAAAGATACAACTCAGCAATGTCTTTCAGATTATTAATCGATATGAGGATAATGTATTACTGATGCTATTTTGGATTTTAAGACGTCACTATGATGACCAATATCCTCATCAGTAGTATTTATTTTTTGTTTGATTTTTTTTTTTTTTTACATAGCCTCCTTATTTTCTTTGTGATTTGTAACGGCAGGATTATTATTATGGTTTTCTTTTTCTTTCTTTTTTTTTTGTTGATGTTCTTTTTTTCTTTTTTTTTTTTTCCTTTTTCTTTTCACTTCTTTTCTTTTTTTTTTTTTCACTTTTTTTTTTTTTCTTTTTCTTTCACTTTCTTTTCTTTTCTTTCTTTTCACTTTTTTTTTCTTTTTTTTTTTTTTTTCTTTTCTTTTTCTTTTCTTTTCTTTCTTTTCACTTTTTTTCTTTTCTTTATTTTTTTCTTTTCACTTTTCTTTTCTTTTTCCTTTTTTTCTTTTTCTTTTCTTTTCTTTTCTTTTCTTTTTCTTTTCACTGATTTTTTCTTTTCACTTTTCTTTTCAAAAATTTTTTCTGAATTTTCTTTTCTTCTTTTCTTCTTTTCTTTTTCTTTTCAAACCTTTCTTTTCACTTCTTTTCTTTTCACTTCTTTTCTTTTCACTTCTTTTCTTTTCACTTCTTTTCTTTTCACTTCTTTTCTTTTCACTTCTTTTCTTTTCACTTTTCTTTTCTTTCAAAACTTTTCTTTCATTTTTTCCTTCTTTTCTTTTCACTTCTTTTTTTTTCTTTTCTTTTCACTTTCTTTTTTTCCTTTCACTTTTTCATTTTTTTCAAGTTTTTTTTCCTTTTTTCCTTTTTTTTTTAGTTTTTTCAATTCTTTTTCCTTTCTTTTTTTTCCTTTTTTTTTTCACTTTCTTTTTTTTTTTTTTTCTTTTCAAAAAATTTTTTTCTTTCTTTTCTTTCTTTTTTTTTCCTTTTTTCCTTTTTTTTTATTTTCAATTTTTCCTTTTCATTTTTTTTTTTTTTTCCTTTTTTCTTTCTTTTTTCAACTTTTTCCTTTTTTTTTTTTCCTTTTTTTTTTCACTTTCTTTTTTTTTTTTTTTCCTTTTTTTTTTCCTTTTTATTTCAATTTCTTTTTTTTTTTTTTCAGTTTTCCTTTTTTCTTTCTTGTCTTTCTTTTACTTTTCTTTCTTGTCGCTTTCTTTCTTGTCGCTTTCTTTCTTGTCGCTTTCTTTCTTGTTATTAGTTTAATATTTTTTGTTTTATCCAAATTTAAATTATATGCGCACGCGCGAAGTCGTGGTAAAAATTCTGTCCCAAACATATCCAAACATAAGAATTTATGACCCATTTTTAATAAGGGAGTCCCTTCTTGGTCAAACCGAGAGCGATACATAAATTGACACACACATATATATATATATATATATATATATATATATATATGTTTTTGTTTATTTTATTACATAGAAAAATTAATGACAAAGTGTGGAAAAAAATTATGTAACGTATTTCCCTTGATATAAATAAACATGGGTATTTTTTATTTTAATTATTTTTTTCTGTGTTATTTTTTGTTCATGTTTTTATCACATTTGTTATTAAGCATCCCACATTCTGGTATATAAAATATTTATATATCATTTGCCTCCGTAATGAGTGAGGTATAGTGTGTGCGCGCGAGAGAGAGGGAGTGTGCGTATGTATACGTTTGTTTATGCGTTTGTCTTTGTTTGCTTTCGGGTGCATTAGAGAATGCGTGTGAACTAACAGAAAAAATATGAAACATTTTCCAGCCTTTTTTTCTTTCTCTCTCTCTCTTTTTTTTTTTTTTTTTTTTTTTTCCAAACTGTGCTTGGTCGTCATTAAAAAAGCCAAATGTGTAATTTGTATAAATCACTGCTAGTCAGCACTCATTAAAATATCGAAAAGAATTTAAGTCGATCGACTTTGGTAAATTCCTTTCCAGCCGGTTGACTTTATTAACGAAGTCCGCTTCACAGATTCGATTTTGGAGAACAAAATCTACTAAAGAAAACTCTTTACATTCAGTTGCCATACGACATAGATTTGACGCTTAATTAAATTCGACTGGAAAGATTTTAGAATTTGGACTTTGTTCGCAATTGTCAAAGCAAGAGATCGCTAAATACAATGAATACAATCAAATAAGAAACTTAAAGGAAAATTTTTTAAAGTTTTTACATTTACCACCAGGTGCGGTAATGACAGTAAATTTCACTAGTATTTACTTTCTGCTTTTTTGTTGCTTTTTATTGTAAACTTTTATTCAGGCTGCCAATCTACGGCAGTGAATAGACAGCGCGGGATCAAAAATAAAGGATATTAGATGAAGCTATCTGTCTATATTTCAGAGATGAGGTATTATGTACACTATTTACATTATTCGGACTATTGTCCTCATCTTTGTCGCCATATTTATTCCAACGTTTCGGCCTTCTTCAGGTGTTTCGAATGTCGAACTGAACCCTTTATTTTGCTCACTGGGGTAGACTGTTCTAGTTCCACATGCTATATCTAATGGATGTCAGTTATCAGTTATCTCTTCTTAATTCACCTCGCCAAGTTCTCCACTGCCTTAACCAGGTATTGAACTTATAACTCTTGGGCTCCTGTCACTGGATCTAACCAACGCCTTTATCCACTGTGCCATGTGTCCTTGAGTTAGATCCAGTGACAGGACCCAAAGAGTTTGAGTTCGATACCTGGTTAAGGCTGTGGAGAACTTGGAAAGGGGAATTAACAGGAGATAACTGACATCCATTAGGCATGGTACGTGGAACTAGAACAGTTTACCCCAGTGAGCGAAATTAATTTTCACTAGTATTTATTTTCGTCTAAACAGTCCTGGGTATGACGATAAACTACATCGGGCAGTAAGGCTTCTGATCGAGAGGGTTGGAGGAGCGTGGAACTATCTCTTAATTTTTGTTGTTCCCAGATCAAGCTGGACCTGGGGTGTTAGCACCGGTAAGGGTCCTAGCTATGGGCAAATACTCGGGTCAAAACACGATGGATCTTTAAAATAGTTTATAGCAAAAATGCCAGCCATACATTTTTATATTAAAATATTACCAGCAATGTTTTTTGTAAAAATTTGAAAAAAAAAAAATAGACAAATAAAAAAAAAAAATACGAAAAATATTTTTCTGTAAAAGAAAATATTAATGCTCCCAAGAAAATTAAATTTCAGCATTAAATGACCCATAAGAAGTTGATATGCGGCTAAACAATCAAACATTCATCTTGATTTTAGTTGCTTTTTATTGTAACGTTTTTCAGACCGACAGGATCGGAATTAAAGGATATCAGATGAAGATTTGTCGACCATTGTTATCAAGTTGAATTATTTCCTTTCATGTTAGTTTTTACTTGCAGTTTGCCACACATTTTACTCCGGTGTCAATCTACGGTAGTGAGTAGATAGTCGTTCGTCATTGGCCGGTCGACTATAAAAAAAAAAAATAAAATAATAATGGGGACGAGACGCGTGTACTAGTAAAATAAAATCGGATCAGAAATAAAGAATATATTAGATGAAGCATTGTCAAGCATTATTATTAATTTTGACTAGTATTTACCGCCATCTTAATTTTTACTTGCTTTTTATCACAACTTTTACTCAGGCCATCAATCTACGGCAATGAGTAGACAGCACAGGATCAGAAATAAAGGATATTAGATGAAGCATTGTCAACCATTATTATTAATTCTGTCTAGTATTTACCGCCATCTTAATTTTTACTTGCTTTTTATCACAACTTTTACTCGGGCTGTCAGTCTACGGCGCAGGATCGGAAATAAAGGATATTGGATGAAACATTGTTAATCATTATTATTCGTTTTCACTGGAAGCAGACAGAGTAAGCGGCTGGCTGGCTGAATGCAGAGAGAGTAAATGGCTGGCTGGGTGAATGGATGGATAGACGCAGACAGTAAATGGCTGGATGGATGGATGCAGAGAGAGTAAATGGCTGACTGGCTAGATGGATGGATGCAGACATTAAATAGCTTGGTGTCTGGATGGATGCAGACAATCAACGGCTGGATAACTACGCATGGAGATGAATGGATACGGACAGTCAGATATGGGGGGATACAGATAGAATAAATGGATGAATCAATACGGATAGACATATATGGTCGGACATAGATGAATAGACGGAATCTGACAGATCAAAATGGCTCTGCTGAGACTGAAACGGAAATAGTAATTCATGCACCAGCTTCCACCTTCACACTCGGGCGCATAACAGATTACCATTTACATACAACATAAATAATTTTATGAAAATGGAAAATTGTTGCTGTATGTATATCCGGAAGTACGTGAAAACTGACGATTCTTGCAAATATTACAGAAATTAGCTGGCAATGCAATGGGGAAAGCGACCTTAGAAGTGTCGATTAGCAAATTCCATTTATAAGAAAACAAAAGACGCTCTGATCAATGCTTTTGCTAACGATGGGCAAAACTTGTCGGCAATCTCGTACGACGAAGCCAGTCAGTTCGTCTAAACGTCTGACTTAAATCGACGCAATTAGTAACAACCAATTTAACAGAGTGCAATTATGCACGCTATTTTGCAAAAGAAAAAGGTTAACTGAACAAAAAGATATTGCTGTGTGATCGTATATTGCAACATCTCGTGTAGTGATTGAGAAAAATTGGCATTTATTTCGGGTAGCACCGTAACGATGTCTGTACTTGCCGGGATTGCTCGATGGATGTGTACAAGGTTTAAATACGTCGTTGTTTGTAGGTCGAATTTCTCTTTCAGTGTCTTTGATTCATATAGACATAAATGCACTCAATTTACCCCCTTTTCTTTCTTTTTACTAAAGGTTTTTTAAAACAAGGCCCAAGAGCCACTCGATGTAGAAGGTTTCTGAGGGTGTGTGATAATAACTCTAGATGAGGAAGTAGGAAGCGATAATTATTAAAATACGGTGCCTAGTTAACTGACCCTAGACTTGAAGAGGTTAAGACTGTGGTGCACGGGGAAGCATCTATGTGAGAACTTTTCAAAAAGTAGCAGTATTTGGAAAGATTTCTGAGAGGGACTTCCTTCTTAGGGTTGTAATACGTAGAAAATGTGGGTGATTCAACCTTGAGGACGTAGCAATTCGGGTCTTGGCAGGAAATGTCTGAACTTGTGGTACGAAAGGTTTGGGCTCATCTGAACATTTGCAATGGAAGTTGATAGTGCGCGATAGGCTTGCGACATTTCGTCTATGAGTTTAAACAGACTATAAAGTGGAAAATACGTCTTCCCTCTTCGCAAGTTCGCGTAAAAAGTGTTTAACTATCAATGCTTGAAAGTGTGGATTGTTCATCTCTAACCCAGATATGACAGCAATGCTCCATTTTTAGGCCTAATCCGATTGTTGTATAAAGTGTGGTCGGAGAAGTCCGGTATTTTCTGGAGCACTACGAGGAGCCGACCATGTCAAATGTACATGACAGGAACTCATACAACTTTTGTATTCCACATTTTCACCTGTATCCATCTCGATTGCAGATTTCTTAGCTTAGTGACCTTTATTCTCTGCTACATTGTTATAAATCGTTATTGTGTGTGTTTTTTATCGGTTACGGCCAATCATTGCACTTTAAACACGCACCGATTCTAATGATGATACTTACCTGTAGCTGAAGCTTTTAAAAATGAGCAAAAATCTTACTATGACGATAAACTGCATCCGGTAGCAAGGCATCTGATCGAGAGATTGGACGTCTTCAGGAGCGTAGAAGCAGCTCTTAGTTACTGTTTTTCTCAGGTCCACACTGACCCGGGGAGGTAGCACATGTTATGTCTCAGGTTTAGGCAAATAGTAGGACACAAAACAAAAAACAAAACGCTATGAAAATACATTTTCATAGCAAAAAATAACAGTGATACATTTTATAGTAGAATGACCAACGAAATACAGTTTTTAAGTAAAATGACCAATAATGCATTTTATCTGGAGCTGAAGGCGTCGATATGCGTTGAAAATGGATGGAGCTGAAGGCGTCGATATGCGTTGAAAACGGACGGAGCTGAAAATATGCGTTGAAAACGGACGGAGCTGAAAAAGTCGATATGCGTAGAAAACGGACGGAGCTGAAGGCGTCGATATGCGTTGAAAACGGACGGAGCTGAAGGCGTCGATATGCGTTGAAAACGGACGGAGCTGAAGGCGTCGATATGCGTTGAAAACGGACGGGCTGAAGGCGTCGATATGCGTTTCGGACGGAGCTGAAGGCGTCGATATGCGTTGAAAATGGATGGAGCTGAAGGCGTCGATATGCGTTGAAAACGGACGGAGCTGAAGGCGTCGATATGCGTTGAAAACGGACGGAGCTGAAGGCGTCGAAAATTGAAAATAATAACGGACGGAAGAAGGCGTCGATATGCGTTGAAAACGGACGGAGCTGAAGGCGTCGATATGCGTTGAAAACGGACGGAAGCTGAAGGCGTCGATATGCGTTGAAAACGGACGGGCTGAAGGCGTCGATATGCGTTGAAAACGGACGGAGCTGAAGGCGTCGATATGCGTTGAAAACGGACGGAGCTGAAAGGCGTCGATATGCGTTGAAAACGGACGGAGCTGAAGGCGTCGATATGCGTTGAAAACGGACGGAGCTGAAGGCGTCGATATGCGTTGAAAACGGACGGATTTAGGCGTCGATATGCGTTTCTTTATGTTCTGCTGTCGATATGCGTTGAAAACGGACGGAGCTGAAGGCGTCGATATGCGTTGAAAACGGACGGATCGATATGCGTTGAAAACGGACGGAGCTGAAAACGTCGATATGCGTTGAAAACGGACGGGCTGAAGGCGTCGATATGCGTTGAAACGGACGGAAACTGAAGGCGTCGATATGCGTTGAAAACGGACGGAGCTGAAGGCGTCGATATGCGTTGAAAACGGACGGAGCTGAAGGCGTCGATATGCGTTGAAAAACGGACGGAGCTGAAGGCGTCGATATGCGTTGAAAACGGACGGAGCTTCGATATGCGTTGAAAACGGACGGAGCTGAAGGCGTCGATATGCGTTGAAAACGGACGGAGCTGAAGGCGTCGATATGCGTTGAAAACGGACGGAGCTGAAGGCGTCGATATGCGTTGAAAACGGACGGAGCTGAAGGCGTCGATATGCGTTGAAAACGGACGGAGCTGAAGGCGTCGATATGCGTTGAAAACGGACGGAAGCTGAAGGCGTCGATATGCGTTGAAAACGGACGGAGCTGAAGGCGTCGATTGCGTTGAAAACGGACGAAAGGCGTCGATATGCGTTGAAAACGGACGGAGCTGAAGGCGTCGATATGCGTTGAAAACGGACGGAGCTGAAGGCGTCGATATGCGTTGAAAACGGACGGAGCTGAAGGCATACAATTGCGTCCAAGCTAGATCGAGCTGAAGGCATACAATTGCGTCCAAGCTAGATCGAGCTGAAGGCATACAATTGCGTCCAAGCTAGATCGAGCTGAAGGAATACAATTGCGTTCAAAATGTTTAGATTTCGGCAATATATAACCAGTAGATGTTGCTAATCAAAATGTGCCAACTAACTAAAACTCTGCGCATATCCTATTTAATTTTCTGAACAACACAGTTGCAATGGTCCATTCCCAGAATTCATCATTAAAATTCAGAATGCGGAATTAATATATAATAAACAGTAAACATTATAATGAAATTTTAATGTACGGGGTGGTCCGAAAGTCCAGTCAACCTTTACCCAAATGTAATGATAACAACAGGACGAGTAATACAGTAATACAAAGCACATGTCATAGATTCAGTTTATTAACTTTCATTGATGCTGTCACATATCGAGTAAGTCTGTATGAAAACCATTTTCGTGGCACAAATGATGCATCGCCATGTCCGTATGAAGAGCATCATTTTCGTGTCAGACATCTGAAATAGAAAATTATATTGTATCGGTGTAACACGACTTTCTGACCCCTCTGTAGCATTGGTCGCACTAGGTAGACTTGCCCAACACTGTAAATTGCTCAATGGAAACAAAATTAACCTAAAACTCGAATCCTGTTCTTAAGTAACCCCGTCAGAACGGGACTTTCATACGGTTATCCTGCATGGCACCAAACTCGGAAATGTCTAGACTGTCACTTCTGTACAACCGCTTTCTGAAATCAACAATCAAAAATGGATTTGAATGTCACCTGTAGGTCTTAGCGAGGGACATCCTTCTTCGAAGCTCGTGGTCTGGGGGGGCTGCAGAATCACAAATAACTGTTCCAAATAACAGAAACATCACACGAGGACTTTCAACACCAGCAACAACTAAAATGCATAGCACATATAACTCTAAGAGAAAATGACGACATCATCAAGATTTCGATGTACCACACTACTTTGAACAAAAATTTATGAAGAACCCCCACCACACACACACCCACACACACCAATACGGGAAACCGTTTATGGTTGGTAGATTTGAGAAACCTATTTTTCTGAAAAATTGAAGAGAAATATTTTAGAAAATACAACCAACAGTAGCACTGGCTGCTCGGTCAATGAATTCGAAAGGTTTCCTTAAAACGAAACTTCTTATCAGTAATATTTATCTAAATAAGAACGATTCTATAGATTTCATATCTGTGCGCTTGCTCCAAGATGGTTGAGCCGACAAAGTCTCTCTCTCTGTTTCTCTCTCTCTCTCTCTGTTTCTCTCTCTCTCTCTCTGTTTCTCTCTCTCTCTCTGTTTCTCTCTCTCTGTTTCTCTCTCTCTTTCTCTCTCTCTCTGTTTCTCTCTCTCTCTCTTTCTCTCTCTCTCTCTTTCTTTCTTTCTCTTTTTCTCTCTTTCTTTCTTTTTCTCTCTTTCTTTCTCTTTTTTCTCTCTTTCTTTCTCTCTTTTTTCTCTTTCTTTCTCTTTTCTCTCTTTCTTTCTTTTTTCTTTCTTTCTCTTTTTCTTTTTCTTTTCTCTTTTTCTCTTTTCTTTCTCTCTTTCTCTCTTTCTTTTCTCTTTTCTCTCTTTTCTCTCTTTTCTCTCTTTTTTTTTTCTCTTTCTCTCTTTTTTCTCTCTTTCTTTCTCTCTTTTTTCTCTCTTTCTCTTTTCTCTTTCTTTCTTTCTTTTTCTCTTTTCTCTCTTTTTCTCTTTCTTTCTCTCTTTTCTCTCTTTTTTTCTTTTTCTCTTTTCTTTCTCTTTTTTCTCTTTTCTCTCTTTTTTCTCTCTCTCTTTTTCTCTCTTTCTTTCTCTTTTTTCTCTTTATTTTTCTCTTTTCTCTCTTTCTTTCTCTCTTTTTTCTTTCTCTCTTTTTCTTTTTCTTTCTTTTCTCTTTTTCTCTTTCTTTCTTTCTCTCTTTTCTCTTTTTTTTTCTTTATTTTCTCTCTTTTCTCTTTCTTTCTCTCTTTTCTTTTCTTTCTCTTTTCTCTTTCTTTTTCTCTTTTTCTCTTTCTTTCTCTTTTTTCTCTTTCTTTCTTTTTCTTCTTTCTTTTTTTTTTTCTCTCTCTCTTTTTCTCTTTTTTTCTCTCTTTTTCTCTCTTTCTTTCTCTTTTTTTCTTTTCTTTCTCTTTTTTTCTCTCTTTCTTTCTCTTTCTTTCTTTCTCTTTTTCTCTTTCTTTCTTTTCTTTTTTTTTTTTCTTTCTCTCTTTTCTTTTCTTTCTTTCTTTTTCTCTCTTTTCTTTTTTCTCTCTTTTCTCTTGTTCTTTTCTTTCTCTCTTTTCTCTTTCTTTCTCTCTTTCTTTTTCTTTCTCTTTTTCTTTTTCTTTCTCTCTTTTTTTTTCTTTCTCTCTCTTTCTTTTCTCTCTTTTCTCTCTTTCTTTTCTCTTTTTCTCTCTTTTTTCTCTCTTTTCTCTCTTTCTCTTTTCTCTTTTATTCTTTCTCTCTTTTCTCTTTCTTTCTCTTTTTCTCTTTCTTTCTCTCTTTTCTCTTTTTTTCTCTCTTTTCTCTTTCTTTCTCTCTTTTTCTTTCTCTCTTTTCTCTTTCTTTCTCTCTTTTTTTTTCTTTCTTTCTCCAAACTTTTTCTCTTTCTTTTTTTCTCTTTCTTTCTTTTTCTCTTTCTTTTCTTTTCTTTTTTTCTCTCTTTTTTTCTCTTTCTCTTTTTTCTTTTCTCTCTTTTTCTCTCTTTTTTCTCTTTCTTTCTTTTTCCTTTCTTTCTTTTTCTCTTTCTTTTCTTTTCTTTTTCTTTCTTTTTCTCTTTCTTTCTTTTCTCTTTCTTTCTTTTATTTCTTTCTTTTTATATTTCTCTCTTTCTTTCTTTCTCTCTTTCTTTCTTTCTCTCTTTTCTCTTTCTCTCTTTCTCTTTCTCTCTTTCATTCTCTCTTTCTTTTCGTTTTTTCTCAACTTTTATATATATATATATATATATATATATATATATATATATATGTGTCTGTTGTATATATATATTTGCTCCTATTTGGACATGGACTATTCCCCACCCAGAATCTATGAAACCTAAGATTGTACGACTAATCTGGGTCGGAGTATATCTAAGATAAGGACATTCTCCTGAGCTGGAGCCATACAACCAATTGCAGATTTAATTTAATGCCATACCGTGAACATACATGTATTTGCTCCAAGCGCCACTTTCAACGTCGACACAAAACGCACCTGAGTAGACGGCCTGTTTCCTTTTAAACAGTGTGAATTACTTCCACCGGCCTATGCATTAACAAAGAACATGTGCGCTCCGACAGGATTTGAACCTACGCCCCCAACACTTTGTAATGGTTGGTTGATTTTGTTAAGTGACATATCGACACCTCTATGGGTTATATAATGCCGAAATCTAAATATTTGGAAAAATTTTATGGCGTCAACTAAATATATTTTGAACGCAATTGCATGCCTTGAGCTACAAATAAAATGCATTGCTGGTCATTTTAGTATAAAATGTATTGCTGGTCATTTTAGTATAAAATGTATTGCTGGTCATTTTAGTATAAAATGTATTGCTGGTCATTTTAGTATAAAATGTATTGCTGGTCATTTTGCTTTAAAAATGTATTGCTGGTCATTTTGCTTTAAAAATGTATTATTGGTATTTTTTTATATAAGAATGTCTTATCATTTCATTGCGTTTTGTTTTTGTTTGTAAGTTCGCTATTTGCCTATAGCTGGGACCATAACAGGTGCTACCAGCCCGGGTCAGGGTGAACCTGAGAACAACAGCAATTAAGAGTTGGATCCATGTTCCTCAAAACATACATTCTCTCATTCAGGAGCCTTGCTGTGGGGGTGGAGTGTATCGTCATACTCTGGACTGCTTTATAATGGAAACCACAGTCTAATCTTGTGCGATTTTGGCCGCACGATCACAGAAAGCGTCACAGACTAAATTCATTAATTGCTTCGAAGATACATAAGTACGTCTGGATAGGCTTGGTTAAATTTAAAAAAAAAAAACAAAAAAAAACAGTAACATACTCATAGATTTCTTTATGCCATGTCCCTCCAGGATGTAGACGATCATGGCTCTCCACGAATTCTTCTTTATTATCTGTGAGTCTCTGTGATTTGTTGAGATAATGGAGTGGTTTCCACTTGCTTTCACTATGGTTTTAAATTCAGTTGTCCATTTCTTAGAATGGATGCCAGACAAAGCTATAGAACCCTGTTTATTCTGCTTTTTAACTCGTAACTGGCTGGAAAAGTGACTGATCCCGGCATTTCCCAAGGGCATTTGTGCGTAAGTCAACGTAAGACACTAGGATTTGAACTATGATCGCCGATTCCTGTTTGCGCACCGCTACCTGTATTGCTACTCACACATGGAGATAGCCATAGATGGACACGCAAAAACTGAAAAAAAAAAAAGAAAAAAAGTTTATACCGTACGACATCTTTAATCCGGGACGATGGTCCAGTAACTTCGATATTGCGGCACTTTTTTTTAATCAGCTGCCATTAGTTTTTTGATAGGCTACGAGAACAGCGCCACATGTTGTTTACAACTTGCCACAGCAGCAGAGTGTTTATGTGATACGGTCTTGCTCATTTCTCATAGATATAATTGCATATTTGTCTGTTCAGGATGCTACCCAAGAGATCAGGAAGTGCCGATTGAAGCTGCCGGAGGTAAGAAGCTTACTCATAAATCTTAATATGCTTTAAAAGGTGGAATTACTAAAGAAATTAAAGAAAGGAACGTCATCCTTAGATATGTCGAATGGGCTGGCAAGACTGGTGAGAGAGGATTTGGGTCTTACGGTCATATCACGATGAAACATCGCCCCACCAGATCAACCAAGTTAAGCAACGTCAGTAGCTAGATGGGTGACCACTTGGGAAGCTTGGATGTGTGGGTGGTGTAATCTGAGAACAGAGTTCGAATACCCTTTGGAAAAGCTATGAATCCACGTCTTCTCCCCCAAGTGTAATCTAATATGACCTTTCAAAATAAATAATCCAAAAATATTTCGGCTATCAAAAAACTACAAAAGTTGACAAGACATGTAAAAAAAAAAAAAAAAAAAATATTTGATAATTTCTGTTATCCGGCATTTTCTGTTGCCCGATAGTGACCTGGTTCCAAGAGTGCCGGATTAAAGGGGTTGAATTGAACTAATTAAGCTATAACACTTACGTATGTGGGCGCTCCCCAGGCGGTGTAATGGCTAGCAAGCCTGTCTCATAAGAATAATTACGACTGACAAGTGAGTTCAATCCTCACTGCGTTCCCCATACTTTCGGCCTTGTGCTAAAACACTTGAAAATCGTTATAACCCTTACGTACGTTGTTTGTTTTTTTTACTTTTTTTTTGTTTTTTTTTTTTTTCGTGTTTTTTTTGTTTTTTTTTATTTTTTTCATGTTTTTTTTTTTTTAATTTTTTTGGTTTTTTAATTTTTTCGTGTTTTTTTTTTTTTTTCGTGTTTTTTTTTATTTTTCGTGTTTTTTTTTAATTTTTCGTGTTTTTTTTAAATTTCGTTTTTTTTTTTTTTTGTTTTTTTTTTTTTTTCGTGTTTTTTTTTTCGTGTTTTTTTCGTGTTTTTTTTTGTTTTTTTTTCATTTTTTTTTTGTTGTTTTTTTTGTTTTTTTTGTTTTTCGTGTTTTTTGTTTTTTGCTGTTTTTTTGTGTTTTTTTTTTCGTTTTTTTTCGTGTTTGTTTTTTTTTTTTTTTTTTTTTTTTTTTTTTTTTTTCGTGTTTTTCTGTTATTTTTTTCGTTTTTTATTTTCGTGTTTTTTTTGGGGGGGTGCGTGGTTTTTTCTTTTAGTTTTTTTTTCTTATCAAATTATACAGAGGGCTATAAGTTTTTGGCTTGTGTAATAACATCTCTTCGCAAGGAATCAAGTCACTGCCATGAGTAGCCCAAAGTCCTGACATGAATCCAATAGAGTACGTTTGGGTGCATCTTGACCGAAATCACGTCAGTAGTAGCCCTTAAAGAAATTCATTATGTTGAGTTGGGATTATGTAATTAAATTTTGAAATCTCCTGGCTAAAAACTTTTCTTCTGCCACGTGATATACTACATCATAAGCGATATAGCGATTCAGTAAGCGTAGCTTAGATGTGCCCCAAATCCGAAAGTTTACAGAATCCAGAGAGGATCGAACTCATCATCCAGTCGTAATTGGTCTATCTAAACAAGCTCGCTAACCATTTCACCACGCCGAGATTTCGTAAGCATAGATTATTTGTGGCCCATAGCAGAAAGTATGGAGCCCCTAATACTGTTTATGTTATATGGCGATAGATAGACTGCCGGGCAGATATCAGCACATTCGCAGAGAAAAGTACACTATACCAGATATTGATTGCAAATAACGGGCTGGCATATAAAGTTAACGACAGACTGATGGTTTTATTTTCCTTAAATAATCAATATCCCGTTAAGTCGTTTAAAGACTACAAATCCTTTTCTCTGTTCGTCTTCTTTGTTTCTTCAGCCTAGCATAAAGAATACTGCATTCTCTTTGTACAAGAAGAAAAGTCAGTAGCCGTAATCAAAAGCCTATTAAGCTTTGTTTGGGAAATTCAGAGGCACTTTTCATCTTTTTTATATCTTTGGTAAGCGTGCAGTTTTCGAGATCGGGGAAACTGGTGAGAATTTCGAACGTTGTGACTTTCTTTGCTGTCGTTCTTTCTTTTCATGAAAAATATAAAGAGAAAAATATTTCAGTGCGATGAAAACCATTAAAAGCAATTTATCACCACTTAAGGATTGCAAACTTAGTTGTGCCAATACGGTCAATTGCTGTAAATGTATATTTTAGCAGGTTTTCAATTAAGGTGGTTTTATTAAAAAAAAAATTTAAAAAAACGCGCGCGCACACACACACACACACACACACACACACAGTTTGATATTGTTTAGTGCTTGTTTGTGGTGTTTTCATATACTGCAACGTGTGTAAAATTTCCTATCCATTCGTCCTTCCTCCCCGCTCTGTTGCGATCGTCATGTTCGTCTCTTTTGCTATCCTTCAAGGCTGTATCCTTCCGTCTGACTGTCCCTTCCGTCTGTGTTGCTATCCTTCCGTCTGAATGTCCCGTCCGTCTGCGTTGCTATCCTTGCGTCTGCGTTGCTATCCTTCCGTCTGAATGTCCCATCCGTCTGCGTTGCTATCCTTCCGCCTGACTGTCCCGTCGGTCTGCGTTGCGATCCTTCCGTCTGACTGTCCCGTCTGTCTGCGTTGCTATCCTTCCGTCTGACTGTCCCGTCCGTCTGCGTTGCTATCCTTCCGTCTGCGTTGCTATCCTTCCGTGTGACTGTCCCGTCTGTCTGCGTTGCTATCCTTCTAACAGACTGTCCCGTCGGTCTGCGTTGCTATCCTTCCGTCTGACTGTCCCGTCGGTCTGCGTTGCTATCCTTCCGTGTGACTGTCCCGTCCGTCTGCGTTGCTATCCTTCCGTCTGAATGTCCCGTCCGTCTGCGTTGCTATCCGTCTGCGTTGCTATCCCCTATCAAAATTCCCGACAAACTGCGTTGCTATCCTTCCGTCTGACTGTCCCGTTCGTCTGCCTTGCTATCCTTCCGTCTGCGTTGAAATATCCTTCCGTCTGAATAGTCCCATTCGTCTGCGTTGCTATCCTTCCGTCTGCGTTGCTATCCTTCCGCCTGAATGTCCCGTCCGTCGTTGCTTCATATGTCTGCGTTGCCATCCTTGCGTCTGCGTTGCCATCCTTCCGTCTGAATGTCCCGTCCGTCTGCCTTACCATCCTTCCGGATAGCTGTCTCGTCCCTCTCCTTTGCTATATTTCCTTCTGACCGTCCTGTCCGTCTCCGCTATCTCTTCGTCTCTCTAGTCGACGTATTTTTAAAATAATAAATATATATTTATAGGGTTCTACATACATACACACACACACTATATATATATATATATATATATATATAAATATATAATATATATATATATATATATTATAGTTACCTCCATTAAGGTAAAAAATAGCATACCAGGGAGAAAAAAACCCAAACCAAAATCTTTTTTGTTTTTTTTTTTTTTTATTGATTTTTTTTTTAATTTTCAAAATTGTCATGAATTTTAATAAAACTTTCAGAACATATTCGGAAATGAATGAAATTATTTCCTATTTTTTTTGTTTTTAAATTTTGGTAAAAAATATATATATATATATATTTTTTTACATATGTTCAAAATTTCATGAAATTTCCAGAAATTAAATTTTTAAGTTGGGGTTTATTAGTTAAAAACAGGACTCTTCAGAGAAAGTAAATCATCAAATTTTTTGTAAAACAGTTACCTGTTTCATCGAAAATCTGATCTGAATTTCAAAATAAAAAATGCAATAAAACTGATATTATTTAATTATAAAATCTTTTAATTGCTTTTTGTAAATAAGTTATATTAAGGACACTATTGTCTGATTTTTTGTAAAAAAAATTTTCGATGAATAATGAATTTTAACAAAGATTTCTTGCATTTTTTTGAAAAACTTAATTATAATAATATAATAGTTCAAAAATCGTTTAAAATTCTTTATTGCTTTCACGAATGCTATTTGGTAATATCGTTAAGTTTAATTTATGAAAATTATTAATAGTCTTTTGTTTTTTTTTATTTTTAAAATAATTTTAGTGAAAAAAAGCGTTCCTAATTTCTATTATATCTATACATGACAAATTAAAAAGGTCATTTTAAGGGTTCTGAAATTTATTTCACTTTCAATTCAGTTCTGTTTCATCAAATAACGCAAATGTCCTATCAAAATATCAAAAAAACTTTAATTTTCTTAATTGCTGTTTCACTATTTTTTTTTATTTACGCATTTATTTTCATGTGAGTCATACTTAAATTAATAAATTTTTTGTTTAAGGTAATAAACTTAAGAACCTAGAAACAATTCAAATTTCATAAAGATTCTTGAAACCTAACTAAAAGTCAATAAAATATTAAATAATTGTTGAAAATATGTTAATTTGTGAAAATTACTAGGTAGTTAAAGACTAATATGTCATTTCTAGTCATCCATAAGAGCTGTCATCACCTTAAGAGCTTCTCGATAAATCAATAAAGATCAAAGAAAGAGGAATCCATCGTTAAGAAATTCTTACATTTTTTTTTTTTTTTTTTTGTTATAAGTAATATTTACTACAAATCAGATTAATTTAAATTTTCTAATTTTGGTTAAATAACGTGTCATAAATTTATAATTTAATTTTGAAAGAATTTAAAACCGATAAATTTGTTTATAAATTTCTTAAAAAATAAAATGGTCGCTTTTAAGAACATTTTTAAAAATCGAGCAATTATTCGACATTTAATGAAATGTCGAATAATTGCTCGATTAATATATATATAAAATTAGATAACATGAGAATTTGTAGAAAAAAAATTAAATTAAAGCACCTTGTCTGTCGTATTCAATGAAATATATTGTTTGCAATATATATATATATATATATATATATATATATATATATAAATAAAACTAAAAATACTTGAAGCATTATACATCAAACAGTTGAAACCCAACCTAAGCAAAATCAATTCTGGCATCTCTAAAAATATTCTTAAATGTCTATAATTGGTAACAGAAGCCATTGGTTTATACCAACGGCTTTCCATACTTCATTCTCCAATTCACTCTCGTGTGGTCATGTGTGACATCATGAGATGCGGTGCGATTTTCGCTTCTAGCGTATTATATGCGCGTGTTTATTGTTGCTTAGAAATCATCTATGTAAACAATGACAGACTATCATCACTGTCGTGTCCGTATATTGTTTAATGTTGTAATTGACATCTTTGATAATGGCTTAAGTAAGCCGAAAGCTTAGATTATATTAAAAAAATATGGATCAATATTGTGAATTTCTTCCTTCATTCAACGATAATGTTATTAAACTTATCAGATGTTACGAAAAAAATTTACATAAAATAAATAGACAACACTTGTCTATATTATTTAATGAAACGTATATATGTGTGTGTGTGTGTGTGATAGAGAAAAGAGAGATTTGAATAAATACAATTTTATACTCGGTACACGATTTGACAATCGAACAACACCTATTAGAGAATGAGATGTGCTCGTCGTGTTTCGCGACGGACTCATTCTCTATTTTGCATATAGACAGGTCCAAAGACCATTTGTTAGTTGTAGATGCCATTTATCTTAAATTGCTGCAACCACTTCTCTGCAGACAAATGAGTAACTTTTTGCGGTCTTTAAACTTATTTGGTGGTTAGTGAGCAATTCTTTACTTGTTTTATGCTCTTATTTTTACAAGATTTTCCAAATCAATGAGTTTTCCCGCTGAAACTGTTACACTAAAATGACCATTACCACAAGTAGTACAAAGTTAAAATAAAACGAGATTTATTTTTACCCAAATTTAGAATGTATTAGAACGAAGGAATTTTTTTTTTAAATGATTAAAAATTACTTTGTTCTTTCCTCTTAATAATAACAAACATTTTGACGATAAAACTTTGTTTTTATTAAGTTTGGGGCTCTTTTATCATTATACTATACTGATTTTTTTAGCGAATTATTGGAGGTACCTACGTTTTGCTTAATCCGATTCTTTAAAAAGAATCGATTCCTATGTATAAATGCCTGTCTTAGGCTAATTGCACATTTTGCGTAGTTTCTTCCCAAAGGAATTCTTATTTAATAAACACACGAGCAACGAACAAGAATTAATGAAATGAAATGTTGCTTCCTCTATCCATTTCACATTTTAACCAAGTCTATTGAATTCCCATTCCCTGACAGATATTAGTCTCTTTCATACAACTATGAATTGACAATCAGAGTAGGCTGCGTTCTCTAAACTTGGCTGGCATTTAGTCTACATACAACTATGAATTAACTATCAAAGTAGACTACGTTCTCTAACCTTGGCTGGCATCTAGTCTAGGACAAAGACGGTGCTTAATTAAAAAAAAAAACACGGAGCGGTCAACAAGAAACTGCTCCACTCTCTTGTCATGCCAATTTACAAATACTAAATGAAGTAATCCGTGAAAAGAACCATGTTTTTTTTTCTTTTCATATATATATTTAATTAATTCATCGAGTCTGATAGAAACCTCAACAGAATGCAGAAAGCACTAGACGGCCGTTTCGTTCTATATTTGGGACTCATCAACAGGGCGCATCCACTACCGAGAATTGAAACCCTGACAGTTAGGTTGTCAAGCAAACATCATACCAACAGGCCTCGGTGACGAAGAGATTCCAAATCAGACTCAATATAGCACCGCTCGCTTACATATTCCGTGTAACCATAGGACTGTGCCTCCTGGAGGCACGACTACTCTCACCAAGCTTGACAACCTGTCAGGGTTTCAATTGTCGGTAGTGGATGCGCACTGCTGATAAGTCCCAAATATAGGACGAAAGGGCCGTCCAGTGCTTTCTGCATTCTGTTGAGGTTTCTATCAGACTCGATGAATTAATTAAATATATCTAATATATATATATATATATATATATATATATAAGAACTTTTTTGCTATGCCCTCCAATACAAGGCCAAAGAGCTACTCAAGGTAGTGAGTGATTGATAAGGCTTCTTTATGGACGTAAGAGGAAAAAGTAAGTGCAGATTATGAGGATGTGTAGGATAGATAATAGTTGACGATTGAATGGTGGTGGTCGGGGAAGCATCCACTCGGGCGTCTGTTCCACAAAAACAGCAGCTTTGTTAATTGGGGGAGGAAGCTGTCCGATAGGAACTTCCTACTTCCCACTGGAATACGAAACGTAAGAGAATGAGTCGACCTTGCGTACGTGGTATGGCGAGTGTCAGCTGTAAAGGTCTGAACTGGTGGAACTAAAGAACGTAACGCATCAGAACAGTTATTTTCGAAATACAAGAAGATAATCCAGTCAAGAGACGTTATGACAATGCTAATATTAGCCGTTTCCTTTTATAAGGAAACATTCGGCAGTCATTAACCGACAGCACGACAACAGCACATGAGATTTGGTTATAGTGGTGAAAGTTTCGTGCAGGACCAGCCACACTTTTTGAAGGAACGAATGCAGAGAGCTGGTGCACCGAGTGACACAAGGTCCCCAAACGACCCTCCGCAGGTTTTGAATTCAGAGTTGTCCTTCTCCTAGACCTGTTGCTATCCAAGGCTATAGAACCCAGTCTGTCCTGCTATTTACCCATAGCTGGAGGGAGAAGAAGAGGATTCACACCTTTCCCAAGGGTATATATATATATATATATATATATATATATTATATTATATATATATCGGCTATATTATATTCCCATAAAATTCCATCAAAAGGTTTGTTGACAAACAATAATTACTAGATCAAATACTGAAATACCTACGGACGTAGTTATAAACCTAGTACATCTTATTTTGGGCCCATCTAGAAAATAATAATTCTCTTCACCACTACCGCAAATTCGATAAAATTATTTCCTAACTAATGAAAACCTTGTATTCACAAAGTTCTCACCTACTATGTGAAATTAGATTTTCAGATTCCCCTTACGGATATAAGAATAGAAACCTGTTTCTCGGGAGTCGAAACTATTTCGGAACCCAGTTTGATTTACACATGCGTACCCACCCGCACACAATAGAAGATACAACAGCCAGCAGCTACCGACTAAGCCTTTGTCTACGAACTCACACATTTGGCTGAGCGTCATAACGAAAACCCGTCCACTCATTTCATATCGCGAGATGAACACTTATTCTATATCTATAATTCTCAAAATGTCTGCGTGTGTGGATGCGTTTCCAGTTTTCATCGGTTTTCAATGAAATTTTCTTGTTTGATAGATAATTCTTCAGTGCCGGTTTTGATTGAAAAAATACAAATTCCCTTTCTCTTGCCCCAAAATTCAATCTCTCTCAAGTGAGGTTACCTTTTCCGTTGCATAAAGCCTACACATAAAGCTACACTTTTAAGGCTTTGCTTTCATTGTCGTTTATAAGCCATTCCCAATTTAATTTGTTTTATTGCCCTGCCTTTTTTTACATTGCATTCACCGCGGTAATAAGAAAGCTTGCTTTTTTATTACTCAACATTTTTTTTTTTTCAACCTTTCCTAAAGTTATTCGAGCTTAGTGATCTCTGTAGCTTTACAGCGTTCTCTTTTGGTATTTGCCCACGCATTCCATTTGACAATTCAGATTTGCCTAAGACATCCTACCAAAGAAAAGATCAATGCGCACTTGTCAAGAATGTCGGTTTTAAAAACTGAACATGATTATATACAGTACGTATGTATGTATGCATCTATGGATGGATGGCACTAGCGGTGAGATATATCGGAAATACCCAGACTAAATGATTGTTTTAATCCCTTTGATTTCTTTTCTCCTTGGCAAAGCTGAAATCGCTTTTAAATTGATTTAAATAACTTGCCAAGCAGAATAAAAATAATATTTTTTTTTTCCACTGTCTTTTTCGATGTTTCGCCTTTTTATTTTATTTTATTTTATTTTTTTTCTTCCTCCCATTCATTGTTTTCAACTTTCGGATCATTTTACTTCTTTGTTTTCATTCCCACTCCGCGTTCTATTTCTTCTTCTTCGCTTTCATGCCCTTATATTTCCCCAGTTCTTTTTCTTCTTGTTCCTTTCATGTTCTGACCCCCCACCCCCAAAAAAAACTATTTCTTCTTGTTCCTTTCATCCCCCCCACCCCCAGGTCCTATTTCTTCTTGTTCCTTTCATCCCCCCACCCCCGGTCCTATTTCTTCTTGTTCGCTTTCATCCCCCACCCCGGTCCTATTTCTTCTTGTTCTCAATATCCCCCCACCCCGGTCCTTAATTGTTCTCGTTCCTTTTTCCCCCCACCCCCCCAGTCCTATTTCTTCTTGTTCGGTTCATCCCCCCACCCCGGTCCTTCCCTTTCTTCTTGTTCGCTTTCATCCCCCCACCCCCATATCACACCTATTTCTTCTTGTTCAAACAAAGATGGATCATTCCCCCACCCTCAATCCTATTTCTTCTTGTTCGCTTTCATTCCCCCACCCCATTTATCCTATTTCTTCTTGTTCTTTCATCCCCCACCCCCCAATCTATTTCTTCTTTCATTCCCCCATTTTCATCCCCCCGGTTTCCTTCCTTTCTTCTTGTTTGCTTTCATGCCTTTCAAATATTTCCCCTTTGATATTCTATTTCTTCTTGTTCGCTTTCATTGCCCTTCCTTGGTTCCATTTCATCTTGTTCGCTTTCACCCCCACCCAAATCCCTACCCTTGGTTCTATTTGTTCTTGTTTATTGTCAATCCCTATTGGTCGCTCTTCTTTTTCTTCGTCTTCATTCTCCTTTCTTGCTTCAGATTATCTTTTCTTATCGGCATTTGTTTCACTTTTCTCTGCTTTTCTCTTTTTGTATTTTTCATCGGCCTTCTCCTCCGATTTCTTTCCCTCTTGGGTCTTTTCACTATCTTCTTGTCCGCTTATATTCTCATCTTGAAAAGGTTCACTTTTCCACCCTATTGAAAGTGTCAAAAGAACGCTGTTCCTTCCTTTTTAATGATCTCCCATCAATGTCAGGCCGCTTGTTTTGCCAAAGGTTTCTCGATTTTTTGCCGGTCGTATTTTGCAAATGTCGAAATGAAGACATTTACCAAAAGAAAAGTCTCTGACCTTCATACCGAGTTATTCGTCTGCCTGTCTTTGTGTTATTGAGGTCAAGACAAAAAAAAAAAAAACTAGCAGAGTCTAAATAAAATAAAATAAATCTAATAGTATTGAAAAAAATATTTTCAGGAATGGCAGTATGTAAAAATCGAAACATGAAAAGCCAGAAAGGTCGGATGTAAATTGTAAATTTAGATTCTATTTTATTTTACGAAGGATATTTTTTTTTTCATTATTTTTTTTCTCCTTTAAAAGTTTTGACATAAAACTCACTTGTAACTTGCTGAGGAAAACGATATCTTCAGATGTTTGTTTGTATGCATGAATGGCGATGTGTATATATATATATATATATATATATATTAGACTGAACTAAGTCTTAAAATTATTTAAATATATTTTCTGCTTATATATATATATATATATATATATATATATATATATATATATATATATATATACAAAAAATGGACAAACACAATTTATTTTATTAAAAGACATTTTTATGTTTAACGTTCTTTTTATAGATAAAGTATTTAAGCAAATGCTCTGTTTATAATAAACAGTATTAAATTTCTGGTTTACCAATTGTCCTGAATGTCCGAGAAATTTTCATAGAAAATATTCGTCCTTGTTGACAAATTTCGAACCTGCATCCTATACGGAACCGTCATTTACTTTAAAATTGATCAGTAAATCACGTCAGCGTAAATGACGGTTCCGTTTAGGATGTAGGTTACAATCCTGTTAAGGACGAATATTTTCTATGTCTAGTCACTGGATCTAACCAACGTCATTATCCACTGGGCCATGGATCCTTGAGGACACCTTCCAATCACCGGAAGAAGGCCGGAGCGTACAACGGCCGAAACGTCGTGAATATCGCAATGAAGATGAGGATAACAGTCCGAATGTAAATAATGTAAGTAATCATAATGCCTTATCTATATAAGATATAGACAGAAACAATAGCAGTTGTGGCAAAAATAGATTGTTCTAGTTCCACGTGCCATGCCTCGTCTGGACGTATCAGTTATTTCCCTTTAATTCAACTCTCCAAGTTTTTGGTTCACCAAAGCCGAAACGTTGTGAATATGGCAATGAAGATGAGGATAACTGTCTGAATAATGTAAATAATGCAAGTAATCATAATACTCCATCTCAGAGATTTAGACAGATAAGATCGTGTTTGTCTTCAGATACGTTTGTTTGTTGTTGTTTTGTTTTTGTTTTTAAATTTCTGCAAGTTTTCCCAATGTATTGTGAGGAGCAGTCGTGACATTTATTTTAAATATACCTGCTTCTGGATTATTATTTTTATGGGTATTTGGGGTTTTGATCAAATTCATAATAGTTTTGTTAAGATTATAAGTTTTTAGTAGGTACAGTGTAGCCCGGATATAAGAGTTGTCGGGACCGGAAAAGAAGTCTCTTATATCCGGGTTTATCTTATATGCAGGTTTGGTCTATATTATATACATTAACACAGGCTCTAATTTGGGACCAGAGAAAATCTCTTATATCCGGGTCTCTTATATCCGGGTTACACTGTAGTATCATATGTCTGTTTGTATCTAGTTTGTCATTGTTCTTAATGTTATCTTTTTACGGTTGTTTTTTGAATGCCTTTCTCTTATGTAAAATGAAATAATGAGGATATTGGCAGTTTTTGTAAGTGTTTTCTATGTATATTTCTTCTTGGGGTAAGTAATGGGGGCTGCAAATTTTTAGTGCTCCTAAATAGAATCTTATGATTATTCATATGTTAACCTGTTACATTGGTGGGAATGCAAATTGATAATGCCATTCTCGTTGGTGGATTTTCTATAAACCCCCAACTGAACGCCGTTATTAGATCTATATAGCATGATATCTAGGAAGGATAGTAAAATCTATTGCGGGTTCAAGGTAAAGTTTGTAATAGTAAAACTAAATTTTGTTCGTCCTGGTTATAACGGTACCACAGAGATCCTTCCCTGCCCTCCATTAGAATGTCTGACGCTCAACTTCTCGAGGGCACCTCTCTGCAGCTGCTCGGTCTCACGTTGACTGCTGACCTGAGATGAAACAAATACATTGAGTCAATTGTTTCGTCCACCGCAAGGAAAGTTGGCTACATGTGCCGCGCCAGGAAATTTTTCTCCCCGGAATCGATCCTCCAGATCTACAAATCAACAATTCGCCCTTTCATAGAGTATTGCTGCCATATATGGTCTGGAGCCCCTTCTGTTTGCCTCGGGGTTCTTGATAGGCTCCAGAGGCGGATATGCAATATAATTGGCCCTGTTCTGGTATCTCGTCTACAGTCGCTCTCCCACAGACGCGCCGTCGCCTCTCTCTGTCTTTTTTACAAATACTTTCATGGTAATTGCTCCGAGGAGCTGCATTCAGACTTTATGAGTTCAAGCGCCCCCACCCCCGAAACTGGCATCCCGCTCTCATCCTTTCACTGTCGAAACTTCTAAATGTAGCCACCTCTTCTACTGTAATAGCTTTATGTCTCGCACCTCTCGCCTGTGGAACTCCCTTCCCTATTCCAGTTTCCCTGAGAGCTATAATCACCAACTTTTCAAATGTAATGTCAATCGACATCTCCAGTTGCCTTGATCTATCCACTTTCCTTCTCCTCATCCTTTCCTCTATCACTTCTATCTGATCTTGCTCCAAATCTTCTGTAACCCCTTGCGTCCTAGTGGCTTCTCGCCTTGCCTGGGGTGAAACGCTTAAAAAAAGAAAAACTACGTCCAACAGTAAGACCTCTGGTCGGGGTGGTAGCACATGTTGGGGGTCCTAGCTATGGAAAAATAGTTAACCCCAAAACTGAGGTCAAAACCCTATCAAAAATGATAAAGATAGGTTTTTATAGTAAAAATACCAGCAATACATTTTTGAAAAAAATATTACCAGCAATACATTTGACTCTCGGCAAAAACCTTCTTTACAAAAATATGTCATTGAACCTGACGACAAAATGATTTCCTACAAAGAATACGTATTCTATTCATATGAAACTATCCTAAAAATCTTGTCAGCATTAAATAACCCATTGAGATTGATGTGGCGGATAACAAAATAAATCAAACCAAACCAGAAACTCCAAAAATTGACAGGCCAAAACGCATCTGAGTGGTGATCCCATCAGAAAACCAAATTTTATTCTATAAAAATCGTTATCGAAGATGAAAAGCATTGATTGATGATTAAATGTTACTTGATTTTAAGTAAAGAAATAGGTAATTTTGTTTTTGTTTAGTTAAGTGCGTCTTCAGCAAATTTAGGCATTTCTTTACGGGGATATTTTTATATAAAGATTTTATGTCTAAACTAGTCATATTTCTTTTTCATGTCTGTTTTTTTTTTTTTTTAAATTTATTTTAAAGATCATCAAAGTATAAACTAGTTTGTGTGGGAAGCCAGCTATTTCTGATATAATCGGCCTCATCGGGATATCTGGTTCATGTATTTTGGTTATCCGTAGAGTACTGGCATTTTCTCGTGACGTCCGATAAATTTTAACCAGAAACTGTCTTCATTTTTTAAGAATTTCTTGGTTTCGTTTTTACATTTTGGTGTCTTTTATTTATTTATTTATTCATTTTCTTCATAATTATTCTAGTCTTCGAGAAAGAGTGTCATTTTTTGTGGTTGAATGTTTTTGTGCATAATTATTATTCCAACACCTATTGTCGGAAGAGGTCATATGAGTGTTTTTTGTTTTTTTGATATTTCTCATTATTTTATTCACGTTGCCAAGAGAAAAGCACGCAAAATAGACAACAAAAAAGATAATGACATTATTAATAATACATGAATAACAATGACAAAAAACTGGATAAAAACAGACAAAACCTACTAACTCCTTAACATCTAATATTCAAAACAATCTATCCACGCTAAACATCAAAATAATTACAACCACACCTTTAAACTATTATGGGTATGATCAGAACACAAAATATCAATAACAATAATAATTCAGAAGCAGGTAGATATAAAATAAACTACCACAACTGTTCCTTACAATACCAATGTATTGTGAGAAGCAACTTTTGTTTTTTAAAAAGTGTTTATCTCCACAGAAGTTATCTTATAAAGAACAATTTATTTATATATATATATATATATATATATATATATATAATGTGTGTGCTGGTAGTATCACTGCTATGACTAGCTTAGACCAGCTTGGACAATGCTAAAATAAACGAGCTATCAACAGATCAGCGGCCCGAGTGAAAAATACTCATTTTTCCCCAACGTTAAAATACCTTGTGTCACATCCTGACTCGGTGGGGCGTCAAGTAAATATCTTATATATTTGGTTGGATTGATGTGAGTTTGTGACCCTGGGTTTCACGCTTTCTAATAAGTACCGCGCATATAATATATATATATATATATATATATATATATATATATATATATATATACATCACACACACATATTTTTACTTACACACACAGATATATATATATATATATATATATATATATATATATATATAATGATAGAAATTAGGAGAATTTGAGATAATTATAATTAAATAGTTCATCGAGTCTAGAAGAAAGAATATGTGATCGAACGGTGCTATATCGAGTCTGATTCGCTACTTCATCACCTTCGAGGCCCGTTGGAACAGTTGGTATGACGTGTTCCTGATAACGTAACTGTCCGGGTTTCAATTCTCGATAGTGTATGCGCACTGCTGATGAGTCCCAAATATAGGTCGAAACGTGTTTTCTGCATTCTGTTGAGGTTTCTTCTAGACTCGATGAATTACTTTGTGTGTGTGTGTGTGTATAATATATATATATATATATATATATATATATATGTGTGTGTGTGTGTGGAAATGACTGTGAGGGTGACATCCAAACCCCTGGAACCTGATTGTACCCATTAGATACTTTTATAGCCAACCATAGCTTTGACAACTCTGAAATTTCAGCATCAGACAGTCTTGCACCAGTGAAGATGATTGGAGACTATCTGATGGCAAGACAATGGCTGGGTCGTCAATGCCCGACTCTTCTCACGATGGCGTGACATCTGCCTTTTTACGGCTAGGAAAGTTGGTTCTCTGTGTCACGCCAGAAGGTTTTTCTCGTCTTTTTCTCGGTTTTTCACATCTACAAATCTACCATTCGTCCTTGCATTAAATACTGTTGCCATATATGGCCTGGTGCCCGGCTGTTTATATCGAGGTTCTCGACAAAATCCAAAGACGGATAAGCATTGTGATTGGTCCTAAGTTGGGGTCTCGACTCCAGTCACTTTCTCACTGGCGTGCTGTGATTTCCCTCTGTCTTTTCCATCAATATTTTCATGACATTCTGCTCTGACGGGCTATTTTCATTGGTGCCCCGACTGTATGAACTTGAGCATGCTACTAGGTTGGCATCTTGGTCCCACATTTTACTGTCGAAACAGTTAAATGCAGCCACCTTTTCTACTCCAACAGCTTCTTCTCTTGCACTTCCCGTCAGTGAAACTCCCTTCCTCTTACTTGCTTCCCTGATAACTATAATTTTATAAAAATTCAAATGTAATGTCAATCGACGTCTTCTGATGCTTTGATCCCCTTTCTTTTTATCATTTTCCGTTCTTGTATATATTCTTTCCTCAATTCCCCCTATACCCAGTTTTTTCCCTTACTTTCACTCTTTGTAGTACCTTGTATACTAGTGGAACTCCCGCCTCGCTTGGGGTGAAATGCTTAAAAAAGAAAGGTCAAGCCGGTCCCAAATTTAATGACCCCCGTATTCCTTTACAGCTTGTTAGTACGGTCGAGAATGTACAGAGTCACGGTGGATTTCTTAGTCACTTCGGGCTTGAAATGTGTTCTTGTTCTTTGCTGGATCGGTCACCTCTTTTTAGATTTCCTAGTCAGGACTGTTAAGCATTCTGTTTTCGTCGAGTTTAGGTAAATTCGGCTCGGTATAAAAAATAGAGCAGGTTGATTTTTGACATTTTTTATATTCAACATTGCACTCGAAGTGCTGGTACCAAAAAAATTAAATTCAAAACTTGTACCTATTCTTGAACATTTATTTTTAAAGATCGTCTGAAAAAATGTACAGAAATACCTAATTTCCGCAGGTTTTTACTTACGGACTGTCTTCAGAATTTACCATTTCAAGAACAAATCCAAATAAAGTGATATGTTTTGTATTAGATACATAGAATGGAAAATATATTCGAACCAGAATTCTAATTATGGCTCACCATCAGCAAAATATGTAATTTTTTTACTGTATTCGATAAGTAAAGCTGTAAAAAAAAAAAAAAAAAAATTGTAAAATATTGCAAAAAAGAATGGCTACTCAATGAATAAGATTTGTTAGACCATTTATTAGATCAGAATTTATCAAAACAAAAAAAATAGATAATTGTTCCTAAGGTCACATGCAATGAATTCGTTGAGGACATATGCACAACCCGTGGCCATGGACAACAACGAACCGGAAGTTGATCACTACATCCCACCTCAGTCAATGCATTTCCATGGACTTCACTTTAAAAAAACAAGCAAACATCGCATTACTCTGGGCTTGATAGTTCAGAAAATGCATCGACCGCCATAATACTGCTGGGCACATATTATACGACAAAATGTTTTAAATTTGCATGGTTTATTGAAAATTATACTAAAACCATTGCACTATATAACATATTACATAATATAGCTCAATTGTTGAGTATAATTTCCCTTTGAATTTAATGGTCTTATTTGATGGTACAATGATTAAGTAATAATGTACTTGTGCCATGCATCTTGTCTATATACAATAATATTATAAATTTTATAAGTCTGTACCATAAGGTTTTTACTGATCACCAGATTGAAATTCCAACACAAAGATTTTAAACCTAAACTTAATCTTTGAACTCAACAAACGGTAATGATTTGGAAAAGCATTTTGTGTCATTATTTACCACGTCAAATCACAAGCTTCAAATTAGATTCGATATAAGGCTTCGAAAATTTATCTACGCCACTAGGCAATCGTTAAGCCGAGTTCGAATTCCAGTTAGGTTCGTTACATTCACTTTACGCGCAAGTACCCTTGGGAAAGGTATGAATCGATCTCTTCTCTTTCCCCCAGCTATGGGTGGAATAGCCGGTCAAATTGGGTCGTATAGTCTTGGTTGGCAACCAGTCTACCGAAGAAGGAAACGGCAACTTGCTGCTGGGAAAATCTTCTGCCTAGTCAGTTACGAATCGTAAGAGCTGATCGCCTAAACGTGTATAACGTATGACACTTGTTAAGGGGTCCACCCCTTTTTCATACAAGTTGACTAGCCCAGTGTGTACTTGTACTGCTGCCGGTGAATACCCGGGAGTCGGAAGTGAGTGTGAGGTAACCGCTTTGTAGGAGTCACAGTTGCGAGCACGTAGACTCAGAAGGAAGTCATACTACGATACTGAATTTCCCAGAATGTATATATACCAAACGTATTACCAATTGTATTATTACGTCAACACATTTATTTGCTATATTTCATTCCTGCGTTTGTCATTTATTTAAGACCGGATTTCATCTCGGAATCCGCAACAATACTTAACCGGCGGAAAGATGTAAAAATGGATTATAGTGTAACAGGAATTCCTTCAAAATCTTTTTCTTTTTTTTGTTCCGTGAATAATTTCTGATCTCTAAAGAGGTGAATGCAGAGAATTGCAGGGAGACATGGTTAGGCATGTGTCGAAAAGTTTTGGCATATGAAAAAAAAAAAACAAAAAAAAACATTTCTCTTTGAAAGTTAATTTTTAACTTTTCATTATCTGCTACGGAATTGCCGTTAAACTTCAAAGAATCTTCCACGAGAGAAAAAACAATAACAATTACTCTTTCTGGGTTTCTGTTGAAATATAAAATCGAATCGTACACCCACCCTTAAAAAAAAGCCAAAGTAAAGCCTGAATTAAATGCGTGAATTGGCTTTTCGCCTTTAAACAACGGCGCCAGTGATGAACATTTTATCGAGGGGAAAAATCTCCGGCTTCTGTCCAATCCGTTTTCGAGTCAGACTCGGGTGAACTGATCCGTCAGTCGAGCTGCACGCTGTTTTGCTGATGTACCGCCTTTCCTTTTGATTAATACAAAAGGCAAAAATATACAAAAAACAATAAAGTGGTTGATTTAACGATTGTTGCCTCGAAATTTTACCCAATCGCTGGTATTGTACGTCAAAAAAATGAAAGGACAAACATTTTTCCCGCGTTAGCTGCCACGTGGAGATGCAGTCGATAGGAAGCTAGCCTCGATGGCGACTACAAGTGTACAGAGTTCGACTTCCAGTGAGGTTGGGGGGGGGGGTCATCACAGTCTAGTCCTGGGTATGACGATAAACTACATCCGGCATCAAGATCAAGAAATTGGAGATTTTATGGAGAGTGAAACCACCCCTTAATTATTGTTGCTCCCAGGTCCAACTTGACCCAGATGGTAGCACCTGTTAGGGTCCCAGCTATGGGCAAATACTGAAACCGCAAATATTATGAAAGTATTAAAAATACCAGCAATATATTTAGTATAGTAAAATTAGCAACAATACCTATTGATGGTCAAAATGACCAACAATACATTTTTTCCTTAATTGAAGGCATACAATTGCGTTCAAAATATATTTAGTTAAAGCCATAAAATTGTGTTAAAAATGTTTATATTTCTGCATGAAATAACTCAGATGTTGATACAGCTAAATAAAAATCAGACAACCATCACGAAAGGACTTTCATGGCATTAATCCATATAATATCCTTTAATTTCTTAAAGAAATCAAACTGTATTTCGTAATATAACTTCAAAAAAACTACAATTTAAAACTCACATATCATCGTCTCTAGTAATCATCCCTACATAAACATGTATATGCAAAAAAAGCTAAGTATCATCTATCATGTACTCAATTGTGAAGTCACAATAACAATTTTTTATAATGTCGAAGTTACCTTATTGAATAATTCTGGGTATGTCGATAAACTATATCCGGTAGCAAGGCCACCCCCCCCCACTCCGATTGGGTTATTGGTGTTTTTGAGGGGAATGGATCAACCTCCTTAATTGCTGTTGTCCCCCATGTCTATCCTGATCAGTGGTGGTAACACCAGGGGGGGGGGCACCAGCTATGAGCAAAGAGACCACCTTCCCAAACAAACAAAATAATATGAAAGTATGAAATGACATTTTTTATATAAAAAACATAATTACATTTTGTTATATAAAAATTACATTTCTATATAAAAAACATAATTTCATTTTTTTTATATAGCCAAAAAACAATTTCATTTTTTTATAAAAAATATAAATTACCTTTCTATATAAAAACATATTACATTTTCATATAGAAAGACATAATTCTTTTTTTATAAAAAAACATAATTACATTTCTCTATAAAAAAAAAATAATTAAATATTTTTTCAAATAAAAATTGTTTTTTTTCATTTAAAAATTGTTTTTACATATAAATATAATTGTTTTTATATAAAAATATAATTGTTTTTTTAATTACACTTTTACATAAAACCATAATTACATTTTTATATAAAACTATGGGCAACGATACATTTTATGTGTAATTGAACGTGCAATTCTGTTCAAAATCAATTTAGTTGATGCCATAGAACCGTGTTCCAAACTCTTAGATTCTTTCATTAAATAACCCATAGAGGTGAATATACAGCTCAACAAAATCACCCAGACAAACCTCTTGAAAGTAATTATTTGTTGTAGAGTAGTTTCACAGTGGAGGCTTGTATTTGTACTAAGTCGGTCCTAAAATAGGTTCGACGTACAAAACGTTAGGAACTTGATATAATAGGTATGACGCAGAGAAATCTAGTTGTGGTCGCTAATATTTTTAGTGTTCGAATAACGGTCGTCCGACATCGACTGACTGACCAACTCACTGAGCGCCTTTAGCGACTCCCTCGTTACTATTACTACTACTTATTATAGGTGGGAGAGTCTATTAACTATAGAATAGGTGTGTTCCACTATAACATTATTGGAAAAAAAAGAAAATAACAAGGCGGGTGGGAAAAAAATGCATATTTTGTTGTTTTTCTCTCTCTTCTAGTTTCTGTAAACTACGGTTTTAATAGTTTGAGATAACTAATCCCAGAAATTAGTATTTTCTTAATTCCATCAGGATGTAAGCGATCATGGCTATACACAACTTTTATCTTTTTTAGCTCTAAGCCATTTTTTCTGCTAGCCATTTACACAAGCCTCTCTGTTAGGTTACACGCAGTCTTTTTATGCCCCTCTTACTTCAAATGTGTCCTATGAGTGTTAAATTTTCCGAGCCTGATTTCCTCATTTGAAATTGCCAGGACTCATAATTCTAAGTGTCCTTTTTGTTTCCATTTTTCTAAGTTTCCCGCAAAGCTAACATGTTCACTTTCTAGTATCCTCAACATCCTTCTGTAGAACCACATTTCTGTTGCCTCACATCCTCATCCGAGATTGTTCCGCATTCAATGTCATATTAGAGGTTTTCTCTGTTTCTAATGAAATTTTCTGCCTTGTTCAAGTTTAAAACAAACTTAGAAGTTTGCTTGTTTGAAATTATTCTTGTATTTGCCTTGGCCCTTCGGAAGGTGGGCGATCATAGCTTTCCACAACTTCCTGGCACTTGTTGTTCTAAGCAACGTTTGACACTTTGCTTTTCCACCTCACTGTCATCCGAACTTATTAGGTAGACGTTTCCCCTGTGTCTCTCTTTCCTAAGGTCACATACAATGAATTCGTTGAGGACATATACACAACTCGTGGCCATGGACAACAACGAACCGGAAGTTGATCACTACATCCCACCTCAGTCAATGCATTTCCATGGACTTCACTTAAAAAAAACAAACAAACAAGCAATCAAACACCGCATTACTCTGCGCTTGCTAGTTCAGAAAATACATTGACCGCCTGGCCGCGGGTTAGCACGTGCGTGTCGGAAACGCTACGGACAAAAGAATTCGATCATCCCACGGTCATTAAGGTGTTTTATTTATTTATCTATTTTTTGAATTTTAATCTTACTAATACTTGATCTGAGGTCAATCAGTTAATTGCCATTCACGATACACGCTTGAGCGATCAAATCTCTTTCGCTTCATGACTGACCAGGTAGAAGATTTTCCCGCAGTAGGTTGCCGCTTATTTCTGCGGTAGACTGGTTGCCAACCATGGCTATAGGGCCCAGTCTGTCCTGCTACTCGATTCATAGGCAGGTGGGGAGAAAAGATGAATTCATACGAGTAAATGAATGTAAGGAACTCGACTGGAATTCGGACTCCGCTCTCCCATGCCGAGCCGTTATCCATATGACCACACCGCACATCACAGTCAAATTTCTGGCACGTATGATAAAGAGGGCTTGGAGAATTGAACATATGACACTAACTGGGACACCCACATGGAATAGAAGGGTATATGATTTTTATATGAAGTTTTAAGTATATTCTGTTTTTTGTTTGTTTTTTCTTTTTGCCTTTGGTAAAGCGAGTGTCATCTTCAGAAAGAAAGATATTTGAATCACCTTTGAATCGTCAAGTGTGTTACCAATGCATTCTGCTAACAGTGACTAAAAGACAAAGTCTATAAATCACAGAAGCATGAAAAGTGTCCACGAAAGAATCCTGCTAAACATCTGGCGAAACCGCAAAAGTACTGAATGGAACCGCGAAAAACTGAAATTTGGAAAACGATTGGCAAACTAGAAAGAAAATGGATCGACCACATCACGGAAAAAAAAACGGACAACAGGTGGACAACTTCCATGAAATCACACAAGGACCAGAGTTCAATAAAAAAAAAAAAAACAAGATGGTTTGATGACCTGGACGAATTTCAACCTTGATGTTAAAGACTAGTACATAAACAGTAAAGATGGCGAGATCTGGGGAAGTACGAAGTACAACAAAGTAATCTTTACAGGCTGAAATGTAGGCCTAATTCCCATTTTCTCTAGAAGTTTCTCGTTGATGAATGTTCGTGACGTTTTTAGTGTTGTTTTCAGCGTTCCAGAACATATTTTGAAAGTTGCCTCTCTGCGTGTTGATTTTTGTAGACGGGTAGACCGTTCGCACTTTAAACACTGGCGCTACTTAATCTTCTTCACTCTCCTAGAAATTCTTTAGGGATTTCTACTGTATTAAACTAAGTAAATATTAATCTTGTTTCAAGTTTACTAAAAACGGAATTTTTATTTTAATCAATTAAAAAACGAATTTAGAAAAAAAAATTCTTTCATTTTTAGTTTCTACCTTTTTCTTATAATCAGAATGATAGAATTATTTCTCTTTATTATTGGATTATATTCTCTCGTTTCAAGGCTCTCTGTTTTGGTTTGGTTTGTTTTACGGTATATCAACCTCAATGGGTTATTTAATACCGACAAGATTTTTTTTTGCTGGTAATTTTTTTTTTTTTTTCCGAAAATGCTTTCTAGTAATATTGGATTCTTACCTTTCCCAATGGTATTAGTACATAAGTGAATGTAATGGATTCGACGGGAATTCGAACTCGGCTCTCCGATTCCTCAATCCGAGCCGCTATCCATTACTCCTTCCAATCTAGTCCTGCGCTTAAAATTTATAAAGTCTATGTACCATAGAAGAAAGTTTCTCGGAACAATTACCATGGAGAAAAATAATAGAAAAGGCATAGGTAAGCTTTGTTACAGCAGTGGGAAATCCGCCATGCCAGGTCAGGACCAATACCATTGCAGATTCTTTCGACTTCATCACGAATTTCTAAATATATAGCAGGAGTACCAGATCAAATGTGACAGCAATATACAAAACATAGACGAATGGTAGACTTATAAATATGCAAGATAGTTTCTGGCAAGAAAAATGCCTAGCACGACACAGTGAACCAACTCTCCTAGCAGTAGACCTCATAACTGATTCGCTATAATCTTTCCTCTTCATATCAGCGGAAAAATCTTTGTTCGCGATGGCGTAGTATGTCACTTTCTTGGAGATTAACAGCAGCCATTACTGGCGTTGTTTGCGTACATTTGCTGCGGAAAGCTAAGCGCGGAAGAATGTAGTTAACGCCCTTTTTTTTTTCTTTTTTACTCGTCTCACTCGTCTCAACTTGTCGCAATTACTGCGCAAGAGAACTATATTGCATGCGCAATAATCGCGACAAGTGAATATGCCACCCATAGCTGTTGCGCAGCAAATATATGCAAACAACGCCATTAATGGCTGCCGCCAACGACGCGAATGAATCCGAAATTTTATTGTCAAACTCCAAAACGGTAGATTTTATCAAGTCATTTTCGAATGAACTATATACACTTACACCTAAATGTAAATATTCGGGAATTTTTTTTTATTACAAACTGAGCGTGGGTCATATCTGCAAATTAACCACGTATGGCAGGAACTGAGTATAATTTAATTATATCTTCCTGAAAACAATCTTACTTTTTCTGAATATTTTAGTTTTAAATTATTTTAATATTTGGGTTCGGTTTATTTTAAGGCATCTCAATCTCCTTGGGTTATTTAATGACGACAAGATTTTTAAAACAGGTTCATATGAATAGAAAATACATTCTTTGTAAAAAAAAAAATTAAAAAAATCAGGTTTCATTGAGATATTTTTGTAAAGAGGGTTTGTAGGGAGTCTGGTTTCACTTATATATTCTTTTCAGATTTACAGTTTGTTGAGAAATTGGTTTTATTCACATTCTCATTTGGTTTATATTTTTTGCTATAGGTCCATTGCTTTACGAAATAATATTATGTCGTCCATTTTTACTTTTTCAAGGAGCTCTTCGTTGTTTATATTATAGTATTTTTGTCTTGAGAAAGAGCAAGGTCTGAACACTTGGTTAATATAAGTTTAATAGTGTATATCGTTTCACATGCTTGGCTTACTGGTTGATCTTCCTTGTTTAGCAAGTAGGAGTGAGTTATTCTCGTTTAGCCAGTAACGTAAACGGGTCAGTACTGCTCCTTCCTTTCGAGATTTTCGGAAAGCCGACTTCCATTCTCATAGTTTTGGCTGAATTGCGAAGAGTTTGTGTAGGTTATTCTCCCAGCGCCGTTTCCATTCCCTTTGAATATATTTGTTAATTACCTCCTTAACTTCGGTGTATGGGAGTTTGATTCTTGTGTCTGCAGCCAGATCTAAAGCTAATTTGGCTGCTGTGTCTGCTTTCGATATGGCTAGAGATCCAATATAGTTTGATGTCTTTACCTTTGCAAGACGTGGCCCATTTTCGCATAGTAGGTTCATGATGAGTGGCTTGTTGGATTTTTCTTCGTAGCCGTTAAGACGGAGAGTGAGTCAAAAAAAAATTAAGATTTGCTTGCTCTGTGTGATGGCGTTCAGAGCTAGATCCTTGCAGTGAAAAAGAGTTTCCCTTTCGAAGGCGTATTTTTATTGTAATATTTTAGCCCAGTGCTGCACAACCTGTCTTTTTCTCACACTTTAACTCGTCTGTATTGATGGGTGTATGGTTAGGGTAGCTTTCCAGTATGCACTGTCTTTTATGTTGTTTTGAAATTTGGGTCAGTCGTTTGGTCCTAGCTGTATGAGCTTCTAAATGAGGGCTCTGTATTTGTCAGGTTGACTGGTATTGTCTCGTCTTTTTTGTTTTGTTTTTTGTTTATTTTTTTTAAGTTACGTTTGCATAGGGAAGAGCCTTTCATGTTGGTTTCTACTATTTTCCTTGTTTCTATGAATGAGGGATTTTGTTTGTGTTTCACCTCCCTTATCTCCTTTGCCAGGACTATTTATCATGAATGGATCAGTCGAATCGTAAGAAGGGTCTGTCTATATTTCTGAGATGAGGTATTATGTACACTATTTACATTATTCTGACTATTAACCTCATATTTTTCTGTATTTCTGAGATGAGGGTGACTTTACATTATTCAGATGATTGTCCTCATCTTTCTGTCTATATTTTGAGATGAGGTATTATTTTTTACATTATTCTGACTATTGTTTATTTTTGAGGTATTATGTTATTTTTACATTATTCAGATTTGTCCTCATCTTTCTGTCTATATTTGAGATGAGGTATTATGCCTTTTACATTATTCTGACTTTGTTCTCATATTTTCCTATATTTCTGAGATGAGGTATTATGTACACTTTTACATTATTCTGACTATTGTTTCATATTTCCTATATTTCTGAGATGAGGTATTATGTACACTATTTACATTATTCAGATGATTGTCCTCATATTTCTGTCTTTGAGGTATTATGTACACTATTTACATTATTCTGACTATTGTTCTCATCTTTTCTGTCTATATTTCTGAGATGAGGTATTATGTACACTATTTACATTATTCTGACTATTGTTCTCATCTTTCTGTCTATATTTCTGAGATGAGGTATTATGTACACTATTTACATTATTCTGACTATTGTTCTCATCTTTCTGTCTATATTTCTGAGATGAGGTATTATGTACACTATTTACATTATTCAGATGATTGTCCTCATCTTTCTGTCTATATTTCTGAGATGAGGTATTATGTACACTATTTACATTATTCTGACTATTGTTCTCATATTTCTGTCTATATTTCTGAGATGAGGTATTATGTACACTATTTACATTATTCAGATGATTGTCCTCATATTTCTGTCTATATTTCTGAGATGAGGTATTATGTACACTATTTACATTATTCAGATGATTGTTTTTCTGTCTATATTTCTGAGATGAGGTATTATACACTATTTACATTATTCTGACTATTGTTCTCATATTTCTTCTATATTTCTGAGATGAGGTTCGCTCTGACTATTGTTCTGTCTATATTTCTGAGATGAGGTATTATGTACACTATTTACATTATTCAGATGATTGTCCTCTTTTCTGTCTATATTTCTGAGATGAGGTATTATGTACACTATTTACATTATTCAGATGATTGTCCTCATCTTTCTGTCTATATTTCTGAGATGAGGTATTATGTACACTATTTACATTATTCGGACTATTGTCCTCATCTTTGTCGCCATATTTATTACATCGTTTCGGCCATTGTACGCTCCTGCTTTCTTCAGGTGGTTGGAATGTCGAACTGAATCCTTTATTTCGCTCACTGGGGTAGACTGTTGTAGTTCCACGTGCCATGTTTTAATGGATGTCAGTTGTCAGTTATCTCCTGTTAATTCCCCTCTCTAAGTTCTCCATGCCTTAACCGGGTATTGAACTCACACTCTTTGGGTCTTGTCACTGGATCTAATGAGGACACATGGCACAGTGGATAATGTCATGGGGTGCGTTTTTGTAGTTCCCTCTGGAGAGGATGTGGTATTATTGTGTCTGGAGGATTGATTAGTGACGGACGAATTTTAGTGGTCAATGTGCAAATTGTAATGAGTGAATGGGTCGTGAATCGGATTAGCTAGGTATAAGATAGATAGTGAAGACCAACCTCAATCCCTCCCCTTTTTTCGGCCTTGTGCCATAATTGTATTTTTATATACAATAAATATAGTTGTATATTTGGGGTATTGTATTTTGTTATAAAGTTCTCTATAAATTGATATAGTTATAGGCGCTAGGGCTTGCCATGACCATCCGATTGATCAGATCGAGCCTCTCCGACCGACCACCTAAACCAAGTAGACGTGATGCAAGGACAGCTCAGCCACCAAGGCTCCGTCCTCAAGTATCACAGGTCGCCACTGGCGGCAAACAGATATCCTCTTGGGTATTTAAACCCTGCAGAGGGACAGTCGGCGTATTCTGAGGCTCCGCCGACAAAGCTCTTAATATTTAGGAATTTAGTCTAATGGGTGATCACAGATTGTTAATTTGACAGACGTTTGTCTTGTAAGACCCCAGAATCCACTTGATGTAGGTTATTTTTGAAAAGGCGTGTCAAGATTAACTTGTCTATCACGTTTTAACATTCATTAAATGACGATTCCAATGACTTTCATTAAATGACGATTCCAATGACTTTCATTAAATGACATTCATTAAATGACGATTCCAATGACTTTCATTAAATGACATTCATTAATTCCATGACGATTCAAAATGACGATTCCAATGACATTAAATGACATTCATTAAATGACGATTCCAATGACTTTCATTAAATGACATTCATTAAATGACGATTCCAATGACATTTTAAATGACGATTAAATTTCATTAAATGACATTCATTAAATGACGATTCCAATGACTTTCATTAAATGACATTCATTAAATGACGATTCCAATGACTTTCATTAAATGACGATTCCAATGACTTTCATTAAATGACATTCATTAAATGACGATTCCAATGACTTTCATTAAATGACATTCATTAAATGACGATTCCAATGACTTTCATTAAATGACATTCATTAAATGACGATTCCAATGACTTTCATTAAATGACATTCATTAAATGACGATTCCAATGATTCTCAAAATGACATGATTCCAATGACTTTCATTAAAATGACATTCTTAAAATGACGATTCCAATGACGTTTTTTAAATGACATTTTAAAATGACGATTCCAATGAATTAAATGACATTCATTAAATCACGATTCCAATTTGATCAGAAAATGGGTTAAAAAGGATTCAAAAGTTAGACGTTTTTGGTTTAACTTAAAATGACCCTAATTCTGAAATCTTGAGTTTGTCTTCTTTCAGAATAGATATAGTAAATATCAATTAGGGAAATGGGGCATCTCGTTGTGGTGTAATCGTCAGCAAACTTGTCTTGCTACAACAATTATGACTGACTAGTGAGTTCGATCCTAACTGTTTGTCCCATAATTTTGGCCATGTGCTGCATCTAAGCTGCGCTTAGAAATCACCATATCACTTTGGGAAATGTTCAAAAATGCCAAAAGTTCACTTGAGAGCCCATTGTGAAATTTTATTCGCAAGAACAGCCTTTTTCGCAAAATAAGCTTTTGGTTATTTTCAACGGAATAGCTGCCACCTCCCAGATGCGTCTGTTTTTCAAGGGCCGGTTTTTCTACACTTACTATAATTATGCACATTTGTGAGGTCTTGGCGTTCTTGACTTAAATCTATATTATACCGAAAATATTGGGCTTTTTCGTGCGTTACGCTATCACTAATAACAAAAAGGGCAATATCGGGCTTTTTCGTGCGTTACGCTATCACTAATAACATAAAGGGCAATATCGGGCTTTTTCGTGCGTTACGCTATCACTAATAACAAAAAAAGGGCAATATCGGGCTTTTTCGTGCGTTACGCTATCACTAATAACAAAAAACGGGCAATATCGGGCTTTTTTGTGCGTTACATTTTTAGTCACAACAAAAAGGAAAATATTTCTTAAAATCTCCAGATTTTTTTTATATATGAAGAGCCCAATTGTTAAATTTTGATCTTCTTCATAGATTAAAATACATAGACCGAAAAGATAAATATATGTCCACTTTATGTAAAAAATATGACGTTTATCCCGGCCTCTCCGTATTCAAACTCGATCCTCCCGGCTAATCGAAGAGCTGATCGTTTTGGCCCAAATCCTGTCTCGCCCCAAGTTGTGATTAATTGTTCACAAGACTGACTTGATCCGAATGGTTCAATGGAATCGATGACTTTGTTTGGTCCGGTCAGGGTAAAGTCACACGAAAGAGAAAAAAATAAGTTGGTAAAAAGAAAAAGAAATATTTATATGCAATTTCTCGATACATACTTGATGGTACAGTCATTGATGGCTTAAGCAGGCTATACTTTCCATGCAATAACTATCGACCCTTCCCGATTATCGTGACACGCTGTTTGTTGTCAGAATTTTGGAACGAAACTTCTGGAAGAAGACTTTAAGTCGGTGTCTTTTTCTTCAGGGCAACAAATCACATGAGATCAGGTGAAGCGGTGACACTCTGTTCTTTCTGCAGTCTCTCTGCCGGAGTCTGTCTGCGAGGTTTCTCTCTCTCTCTCTCTCTCTCTCTCTCCTCGGCGTTCTGTTTTTATGGACCCATGCGCAAGGGCTGGGTCGGGCGTGATGTGCTCTGGGCATGCCAGCGCTGCCTAAACAACCAATCAGAGATCTCCCTCCAAATGTCCAGCTATAGGGGAGCCCATACTCCCTCCTTGGAATTCTATCTGGACATTCTCCTTTTGCTTTGTGCGAGTGCCTCTCACCATCACTGCCCGAGATGTATGGGAAGTTCTCCGCTTTCCATGAAATTCCAACTGGGCCGTCTATTCCTTGGTCACCTGACCAAACCTGCCCCCCCACCCCCCAGGGCTAGGCGTGACCTAGCCCAATGGCCATATTTTAATTACTGTTCAAAGTTCATTCTCATCGTGCTTTTGTGCGTAGTCGTTTTCGCATCGGGAATTTATCATTTTCTTATCTTCTCGCCAACCCTTTGGTCAACAAGAGACAAGAAGGGGACAAACCCTTGATTTGGGAAATTTTTATCGCGTTTCGGCAGAGGAAAAATTTAATTTTCATTCTCCACATATGTCCTTTTGGGAACCAGTCTACTTTGCAAAGTTAATTCTTATCGATCGACAGAACTCGCAGCCTGGAGTCCGTCTTCCATTTTGTCGCTCAAGGGCCGTAAAAATATTATCTATTTCTTTCCGGGGGGTCCTTGGCCCGCCAGAAACTTAATCTCAGTTCTTAATCGAAACCACATGATCTCTTTGTTTTACCTCTCCGGCAGATGAGAAGTTTAATTACTTTCTATTTTTTTTTTCCAATAAAAAAACATATCCTTTTCTTTGATTCCCCCCACCCTCGTCTGGTCATCGGTATATCTTTAGTCTATCGGAATTTAGTGTTTTTCAATTTACTAGCGCCTTTCTTATCAAGCCTTTATATAGAAATGCCTAAATTTAGGTCCTTATAAATATCTACTTTATAAAATCTTTACTCGGGTTTTCTTAATAAATTTAGGCATTTCTAACAAAAGCGAAAAATACCTCTCCCCACACATAGGATCATAAAAAAAAATGCCAATACTCATCAAAGTGTTTGCCACCTTCGATAACAACAATATACTTTCCATGCAATAACTATCGACCCTTCCCGATTATCGTGACACACAGTTTGTTGCCAGAATTTTGGAACGAAACTCCTGGAAGAAGACTTTAAGTCGGTGTCTTTTTCTTCAGGGCAGCAAATCACATGAGATCCCAAATCACCTTCGATAACAGCTTTTGTATCATTTACCCAATTTACATTATTCGGACTATTCTCCTCATCTTTGTCGCCATATTTAATACAACGTTTCGGCTGTTGTACGCTCCGGCCTTCTTCAGGTGGTTGGAATGTCGAACTGAACCCTTTATTTCGCTCACTGGGGTAGACTGTTCTAGTCCCACGTGCCATGTTTAATGGAGGTCAGTTATCTGTTACCTCCTGTAAATTCTTCTCTCCAAGTTCATCACTGCCTTAACCGGGTATTGAACTCACACTCTTTGGGTGCTGTCACTGGATCTAACCAATTCCTTTATCCACTGTGCCATGTGTCCTTGAGGACAATAGTCCGAATAATGTAAATAGTGTACATAATACCTCATCTCAGAAATACAAGCATATACTGAATCTATCATATATATATATATATATATATATATATATACATACACCAAATCGACCGCAGTCAGTCATCTATGATCAGTTTTCGCCACATACAACGGTTTTCTATTGTAGTTTGCAACTGATCCTTTTAATAACTTAATATATTCAATCAGTTAGTCAATGAAGTTTAGTGCTTGTCTTTCGCAAGTTCGGTTGATTCTCTCTTCATTGATTTCTTTTTCTTGGTTCTATAGACAATATATATATATATATATATATATATATATATATATATATATACATTCATTTGCATTTGAGAATCTTTTATATATATAAAAAGTGTGTAATAAATTTTTTGTTTTTTATATATATATATATATATATATATATATATATATATCATGAATTTAAGAATCTTTGTTCTGATGGTAAGTGATGAGTCTTCCCATTTCCGAAATGGAACATGCGTCTCTGAACGGAATCAAATTTCCCGTTTATCTCTATCGAACGATTTGCATGATAAGAATCTATGAATAAATTGCGATTCTTCCCCACCCCCTCGATCGAATTTACCAGCAACACAAAGTATCTTTCAGTGCACGGCGGCTTCTACGAAGTCAGTTTAAAATATTGGATCTAAATTTAACATCCAAGTAAAATTAAAATAAAACGTTTTGACTCTTTTTTTTTTCTCTCTCTCTCTTTCCAGTTTCTAGGAAACGCTCTTGACATTTGCCGAGTTTAGACCGTCTGCCTTCTTCTTAAATACCATATTTCTTCTGCTTCGAGGTAATCATGTCTCTCCACAATCTCTTTTCTTAAATATCTGTAAATTGTGGATTACCATTATTATTTTTGGAATAAATACAGGAGTGGCTACCCGTGACATTTTTTTTTCTGTTTCGAATTCAGTTTTTCTTCTCCTTGGTTGGTTGCAAATCAAAACGAGAAATAGCCGCCTCTCCTTGTATTTAAAGCACCACTATGAAGGACTGAAGAGTTCAATGATATTAGTGCAAAATAAACAAAATATATATACATAAGCCACAATTTGAACCCGGTTCGCCGAATCCGTTTTCCTCGTTGAAAATTGTTGCGCCAATTGTGATTCGGTCACAAAAAAGAGAATGTTATTGGATAGAAACGTAGTTGTACTAATCTTGCGAACTGAGTGTGTTTACGTACCTAGAAAATCAGCATTCGATATATAGGGCTTTGTACCTGGACTCGAACACCGACTTTTGTATTTTTTTATTTTCATTTTTTTTTTGCTAATGTTTGCCCGATACAAGGCTCAAAATCTAGTCAAGTACAGGGTTACTGAATGGGTTACAGAACTAATTTCAACTCGGAACCTCAAAAAGGGTAATTTGCAGTTCAAGCCCCGCGCTCAGTTTCTAATAAAAAAAATTCCTGAATAATTCCATTTATGTGCAAATGTACATGATTAATTCGAAAATAACAAAGAAATTTTGATAAAATCTAGCGTTTTGGAGTTATCGGCAATAAAATTTCGAACTCATTCGCATCGTGGTGGATAAAGTTGAAATTAACTTTTCACCCCTACTGAATGGGGTGTGTTGTAAGAACGTTAAAGAGGCAAATAGTAAGTGAGGACATGAAGGATAGATAAAGACTAATGTTGGAATTTTGGGGTACCCTGGTGTACTAGTGAGCCAGCCAAAATGAGCTGACTCATTTTATAGTTCACCAATAGAAAGGTTAACCAATCAGAAGCCTCAAAATATTCAATGCGACGTGTATAAAGGCGGCCATGTTTTTCCCGAATATGCACTGCCAGCCTTTGATAATCCGGACTTGGCTCCGCCAAGGGCAGAGTCTCGTTCGAGGAGGTTGACTGCCCCTGAACCCGTTTATACGCGTTCGAATAGGGAATATTTTTGGCCGAGCGTACGGGCTCGGATACCTCACGTTAATCCCGGCCTTGTGCCACATGTAACCCTCGTGGGTCAACTAAATATCAATAAGCCTTTGATATCGAAGACTGAAGAATTACAGAACAGCTGCTGGTGGTATTGGCGATATAGTCAGATTCAGTAGAGTGTCTGACTCGTGAGTGTTAATCTTTAACGTTGTTTCATTGAGCAGATTACGTACTGCGCTGTATTCTATATTCATAGACTATGGTGAACATGGTCAACAACTAACCCTAGTTTTGTAGTGCACGGCGGAATCATCTACACCGGAATGTGTTCTACAAAGTATCTGTTCTTGAAAAAAAGCTGTCTGGGTGGAACTTCCTACTTACCAACTCAATACGGAGGGAATAAGGGTGATTCATTCCTGTGAGCGTAAGAAGACTGGTCTCAGCTTTAAAGGACTGAACTAGTGATATTAAAAAAACTGGAGCTTGTTTGAACATTTCCCATGGCAGTACCGAGTGAGCTACGAACCTTACCATAGATATTGCATGTTTTAAATGTGAATTAAGTTAAAGCGTCTAATGATTGTTTTCTCTTTGGCAATTTCAACCGTGGAAAGATTAACAATCAAACAACGTGTTAAAGTTAACGAAGCCTATTACGAAAATGGACGTTCAAACAGAAATGCATTTCACCATTTTTCGGTCAACATAATCGACCAACCGAGAGTGCAATTGGAAAAATTCAAACAAACTGGGTCGGTGGCATTGCGTAATCATTTACGCTGTTCAGCTGGAAACATTGCAGTGGACGAGAATGTGGTCGAAAATACAGACACCACTATTCGTCATTGCGCGCAGGAATTGAACCTCTCCACAACAATGTTACATCGAATTATGACAAAAGATTAGTCTCTACACGCTTACAAAATTCAATTGATACAACAACTGAAACTTGCTGACCAATTGAAACGCCGTACATTCGTCAATTGGGTCCACAAGGAAAGACAAGCCGATTAAGATTTTTCGCAATTTTTCGTGATGAAGATCATTTTCATAATGGGGGATTCGTTAATATGCAGAATTGTCGCATTTGGACTGATGAGAATCCAAGGAAGATTGTTGAAAAGCCACTGTATTCACTTAAGGTCACTGTTTGGTGTGCATTTTTTGCTTGCGGAATTATTGGGCTGTATATTTATAAATTTGAACGTCCATTTTTGTAATAGGTTCGATAACGTTGTTAATCATTCCGTTAATTTATTCCGTTGTTGAAAAAAATTTCCAAAAGAAAAATTTTAAATCTAAAAAAAAAAATTCAGAAATCATTAGACATTTGAACACTTAATTAATATTTAAAAAATATCCAAGTTATTTATTAAAAAAATATATATATATATAATATATATAAATATATATATATATATATATATATATTATATATATATATATATATATATATAATATACATAATGAAAAATATATCTAAAAATTCCCATACATGTATATTTTCAGAAAAAAAATTTCCAAGAGGAAGGATCCAGGTAGAACTCAATGTCTAGGACAGATAAGGATATAATAAAAGGCTTAAACACTAATATTCCATGGTCATAATTTATTCCATTGGAATCGTAAATACGATCCAAATCATCAGACCTACAAATTCAAAATGAAAACAGAAAAAACAACTCCGGAAATCAAAACAGAATTTAGAGAAAGTGTAAGTATGAGGATGAGTGAAACAGAGAATTTTTGGAGATGTGGGTGGGGGGGATTTAAAAAGAGGAGAGAAAGAAAGTCGACGGATGTCTAATACATAAAGATACATTTCGTGGTGACATATACACACCACAGACAATTCGATAGGAAGGAAAAAAAAAAAAAAGGGAAAGGGTCGGGGAGAGGATGGGACGAAGGAAAATAAAATTGTGTTTACATAAAGGCCGCTTCGTAATTGGGAAAATTAAATCAAATTAAAATAAATATAAATATATGGAGATGAATATAACGATTGTCTCATTTCGCAAGGACCAAATATTTCTATGTTCAAAAACACATACTAATACACAAAAAAAAAATATACAAGTAGGTACATACACTAAGGCATGTACACACACACACACACACATACGTGTACATATACATACATATACATATATACACACATATATATATATATATATATATATATATATATATATATATATATATATATATATATATATATATATATATATAATTTTACACACATATATATATATATATATATATATATAAAAACCTAAAAATATATTCACATATCCACACATACACATATTCATCTATATTCATATACACACACTTTTCATACATATACACGCATACATATGCCCCATGTATACATTCAGACATACATACATATATACATACACATACATACATATACATATACATACACACATATATATATATATATATATATATATATATATATATATACATATATATATATATATATATATATATATACACACATTGTACACATACACACATACACATACATACATATATACACACATACATACATATACACACATACACATACATATACATACACACCCTTTATATATGTATATATATATACATGCAAATACATACATACCCCATATATATATATATATATACACATGCAAATACATACACACCCTTACACATGTAAATATACACACACACACACACATAAACATGTATACACATAAGTACACATACACACCTATACATATACATACATAACAAAACATCTCCATACGTACATATATACACTTACATACATACACACATATATACACATACATACATATACATACAAATATATAAAATATATACATACATACATACACATACATACATATAAATACACACAGAGATATACACATGTACATATATATAAAAAAGTTAAAATCTAAATAAGTGACGATTCAAATATTTTTTCGTGTATGGAAAAAAAAAAAAAAATTTTTATATATATATACATATATATACATATCTACATACACATACATGCACATACATACACATACACATACATATACATACATATTCATACATGCACACACATACAAAACATATATATATATAAATACATAGCGCATCACATAAACGTGCACAAAGGTACATTTAGAGATAAACATAATAGTCATACAATTAAAAATGTTCAAGCCCGATGTTATAGAACCGAGATGGAGCCGACATAAGTGACAACATGTTACACAACGGTGTTCAAGTTTTGATATCTAAAAGGAAAAGAAATCATTAGAAACTCAAACTTAATTCATATTTAAAAAATCGGTCCAATAATATTTGAATATCATATATATATATATATATATATATATATATATATATTTTTATATATATATATATTGCACGTTATTGGAAACCCTATATTTTAAGTGATATATGTAAAGCAAGAGATAACTGACAAGATTTACGATTTTCTTCTTGACAATGTCACAAAGGCAAACAAACAAGAATTTCAGACTAAAATGAACGAGTTTTTTTTGGGGGGGTGGGGGTTGTGAAAGCGTTATAACATACTGAGTTGGAATAACTTTTGAGTAGCGGGGTATATTAGCGATTATTTGTACATAAATTTATTCAATCACCTATGTTCCATTCTGTTCTATTACCTTTCACCATCTCTGAGATAACTTCATGATTCCATCCTCACAGAAATTTGCAGATTTCTGGCTTTCTAACTGGTGTAAATTATTTTTGTAGCTTCCCATTGAAGAAAACTTTGTTTGCTGATTGAAATAAGTGGTAATTCGATTACAATATATCCAACTAGTATAGCAGAATATCTCAGCCAAGTTGTTCCAATTTCTGCTGGGTCTGTAATGAGATTTGGGGTCTGCCACTGTCCTGATGAAAGACAACTCCACTTCTTTTCATCAATTGCTGCCTTAATCTGTCTTATTGGGAAGGTAAGTCTTAAAGAACTATTTGAACTGCTCGGTAAGCTTTCCCCTGAACCATCCGAGTTGAAGTCACTCAATAATACATCCATCAAAAGAGTTGAGGGCTTCAAATATCTTGGATCTCACATAATAGATTCCCAAAAAGACTTCAACATCCGCAAAGCTTTTGCATGCGATGCGTGTAACAAACTTCACAAGATTTGGCGCTCGAACCTTCCATCTTATCTTAAAAGTTCAAACCTTTCGAACATTGATTGAACCAGTTCTACTGCAGGAATCAGAAACTTGGACATTATCTGTTCGTCTTGAAAGACGATTGGATGAAACATACACAAATCTACTTAGAAAAATCCAGAATACCAGTTGGAGATCCTATTCAACGCTTAACACAATTTATGGAGAACTGAGACCAATTTCTCTTAAGTTCAAACAAAAAGGATTACAGTTTGCCTGCCACTGAGCAGACAGGGAAATCGTCTCATCCTTACTCCTATGTCATCCTTCTGAAAGTGTCTTCTCACGAAAATTGACTTTACCAGGCACCATAGCTCTGGATTCAAGGTTGGATATTGAGGATCTGGGAATAGAAATACAGGACCGAACAGTGTGGAAAGGAATTGTCAATGGAGTTCCGACCATTGATGAGAGTGGAATGGTTGAATGATGACGATGATGATAATTTAACTGATGAATATTAACAATGGAGTTCCGACCAGCCGTCGAGAGGTCGAATGATGATGAAGATGGTGATGATTGTATTAACTGATGAATATTAACAATGGAGTTCCGACCAGCCGTCGAGAGGTCGAATGATGATGGTGATGATTGTATTAACTGATGAATATTAACAATGGAGTTCCGACCAGCCGTCGAGAGGTCGAATGATGATGAAGATGGTGATGATTGTATTAACTGATGAATATTAACAATGGAGTTCCGACCAGCCGTCGAGAGGTCGAATGATGATGAAGATGGTGATGATTGTATTAACTGATGAATATTAACAATGGAGTTCCGACCAGCCGTCGAGAGGTCGAATGATGATGAAGATGATGATGATTGTATTAACTGATGAATATTAACAAACAGTTCCGACCAGCAATGTCGAGAGGTCGAATGATGATGGTGATGATTGTATTAACTGATGAATATTAACACGGAGTTCCGACCAGCCGTCGGGAGGTCGGATGATGATGATGATGATGATTGTATTATTCAAACGGTTATGGGATGGGCGGTAGCGGTAATGATTGGAATTATTCTAAAGGCAATTGAGTAGAATTAATTGTTTAATTGGATGTACAATAATTGATGTATATTCTCTGAATATATGATGTATATATAACAACTGATGTATATTGTCAATGGAGTTCCGACAAACCACAGGGAGGTCGAAGGACGATGATGATGATGAAGCTTTATTTCATTTGGGGAAATATATTAGAATAATCCAGAACCTGTACTAAGAGCAAAGCGTCTGTATACGGATAGAAAATTACTTTAGTAAATATACAAAAACAGAAACGGGTGTAAGATAAGGATGTGTCTTTTCACCGGAATTATTCAACATTTACAGCGAAGCGATCCTGGAAGAATTAGGACTCCTATCAGGATTATGTATTAGTGGCAAAAATCTTAACATATATGCAGATGACACAGTCTTGATAACAGGCACAGAAAAGAAACTACGGGAATACCCAAAGAAGATAGTAACGGAAAGAGAGAAGAAAAGACTAAACATCAGTTGCAAGACAAAATATATTGTCAGCAAGAGGAACGGCCCAAGATGCAAAGTACGAATTTGTGACATGGCGATCGAGCAAATAAAAAAAATTAAATATCTAGGATATGATTGAACAAACGATGGAAAATGTAGCATCGATATCCTAAGTACATCGGACCAACGAAAGAAGCATTCAAGAAGTTAAGCAAAGTATAAAGAAATAGGAAATTTTTCGTTACTTATAAACAAAATACTGATTAGTTGTGTAATACCAATCCTCTTCGATGACCATAAATGCTGGACAATCCTCGCACAGATGTGACTTGAGACAACAAAAACGTGGTTCTACACAAGGATATCGATGTTTCTGAGATGAGATACTGTAATTATTTACACTATTTACATTGTTCGGACTGTTGTCTTCATCTTTATTGCCATATTCACGACGCTTCTGCAGTTATACGCCGCTGCCTTCTTCAGGTGACTGGAAGTTCGAACTGAACCCTTTATTTCGTCCGCCTAGGTAGATTGTTCTAGTTCCACGTGCCATGCCTCTTCAGTATGCCTCGGTTATTTCCCTTTAAGTTTTCGTTCACCACTGTCTTAGCCATGTATTGAACTCAACTCTTTGGGTCTTGTCACTGGATCCAACCAACGCTTTTTATCCACTGGGCCCTGTGTCCTTGAAGACGAAATAAAGGGTTCAGTTCGAAATTCCAATCACCTGAAGAAGACCCGAGCGTACAACGGCCGAAACGTCGTGAATATGGCAACAGTCCGAACAATGTAAATAACTGCAGAAGGACGTTGCGAATAACACGTTTTAGGGAAAATGGAAACAAAAAGAAAGCTTCCTGCTTAGAATCAGAAAGAAACAATTGAAATTTATAGGGCACATAAGGAAAATTCTTGGAGAATTCGACACTCACAGGATATATTAACACCAAGACGGACAAAGGGAATTAGCGATTAACTTACCTTACGAGCTTTTGTAGATGGATGTCAGAAGAGGGGGAGGAGATATAGCAAAACGAGAAACCTGGCTAAGATGGACGTTGGGAGAGAGCCCTGACCGCCCATGCCCTGAAGAGAAACGATACACAGAAGACGTATCTGATTTCAATCTTTCTTAGGATGCAGGTCAGATTTTGAAATTGTTTGCGGTGGTTCATTTCATCATCCCCCAAAACAGTTTTCACTCTACAGTGTTATAAACAATCCATTTTTATTACCTGGGATCTTTGTTTTCAAAAAAACGGTTGAATAGATAATCGCAAAGGTTTATACGGTCGATTAAATTTTTTTCTATTAGTTCGTGAGGGACCTAATCATCGTAGTGGCTGGCATATCCAAGTGATTTCATGCACCATATGAATTATATAGAGTATCTCTGAGGTGTCTCGTATTGTGTTACCTGTATTGTTTTCAATCGATATTTCGATTTGTTCATCATCAGTGCCGGCAGGCCAATCAGATCCTTCTCGGCTTTCCAGGTAACACATTTCCAACTATGAACTAGACAACTTACAAAGTGTACTTTCAGCTGTAAGGTTTTAGATAGAATACTCCACCTAGCGAACAAATAAATGAGGTGAGTTAATGCCCTTCGCACAGTGAGGTCAACCGGGATGGATTAAGTCCGCTTCTTTTCCCATTGAGTCACCTGTGCTAGGTCAGAGGAGAGATGAACTGCTAGGGTTTGGTTTTCCAGATGTTGGGGGTTTTGCGATGTCAACGAACACTCGTTTGACACTTTTGTAATGTAACGAAGACTCTTTGACACTTTCGTAATGCTCATTGTAGTAGAGACTTTGTAATTGCAGATAATTATAGCAACGCCGTTGAACACTACTGGTATCAGTGGCCTTCGAATAACACTCGCACTAATAGTACTTGCTCGAATAGTAATCAGCGTATTGATCCGAATAGAGAATAGTGTAGTGAAGAGAATAGAGAATAGCGGTCAGTATAATAACAGAGGATCGACTAGAAATAGCGATCCGTGTAGTAACAGATGATCGACTAGAAATAGCGGTCCGTGTAGCAACAGGGGATCGACTAGAAATAGCGGTCCGTGTAGCAGCAGAGGATCGACTAGAAATAGCGGTCCGTGTAGCAGCAGAGGATCGACTAGAAATAGCGGTCCGTGTAGCAGCAGGGGATCGACTAGAAATAGCGGTCCGTGTAGCAGCAGGGGATCGACTAGAAATAGCGGTCCGTGTAACAACAGAGGATCGACTAGAAATAGCGGTCCGTATAGCAACAGAGAATCGACTAGAAATAACGATGAATCAAGACGTTACGCGACTTCCTATATATGCGTTTCCTCTATGTTCACGTGGTCTTCTTAATTCAATAATTTGAGCGCATGTGTTTGCTCACTGACACTTTATTCCTGTATAACAGTGGGGTACACCCAGTTGGAGCATGCTAACGGTTCACACGAACCGATTCTTAAAATTATAAAACCTTAGCGAACTGATTGTTAGATTATCCGGAAATAAGCTTATATATTAATAGCCGTTGGTCTAGGAAAATGTTAGTTATGCTACGCTCGTCGCGCGGCTAGTGAAACTCCAAAAGACACACTCCCGACTTCCCTTTTGAAATTAAGAATGTGGCAAACGTTCTAGTCATAAATTTGATAGGTCTTCCAATGGATCGTTGAGATTGCAGCGATTCAGTAGGGCTAAGAAATCATAACACAACTGATGGTACTACAGTAAAAAAGGACTATACTTCTGAAGAGAAATATGATGAGAACAGAATTTCAATCTTAATAAATAAATGTTTTCTATTAAATTATCAAAATGGTTTAATTCTTTTTGATACTATAAAGTGATTTATTTCCATTCCCAGATTGGAAAGAAAATAAGCAGAGTAAATTCCTAAAGATTACCTGCCTTTATAGAAGTGATTCATGGGAATTTAGGATGCCAGTACCGAGTGCACCTATAAATAGGTGTATCATCCACATAAATTACTCAGTAATGATTGGGGTACTGTCTTAGGTAGATTATTATTATATACTAGAAATGGGGTGGGACTGAGGAGACCCTATGGAATACTGGTACTAAAGTTAAGGGCTGCCAATGACTGGGTGTTAACCATGACATTCAGGGACCTCCCCAAAGCCACACCTCGTCAAAGGTCTTGGATATATCCAAGGCAATGGTCCTATAGGGTTTTAGCTAGAATACTCTACCTAGCGACCAGATAAATGAAGTAAGTTAATGCCCTTGACACAGTAGGGACAACCAGATTGAATTAAGGCCCTTGCCATAGATAGATACCATTCCAGTTCAGAGAAATGGCTAGTGCAACACGTGCTACAACCAAATCCAGCCATGCAGAATGAAGAACAAAGGCATTCGTAGAAGGTGGTTAGTTACCTCACCTCAGCACAAAGGTTGTAGAGCGCAAACCTCATTGACTGTAAGTAACATGTGTACTTCAGGATATGTTGTTGATCTCCATTGTTGCATTTAATATAAAGTGTCGACGTATTTTGGCGCTCTTCATTTTATTTCCCTTTTAGTACCTCGTATTTATTCTTGTTTGGGTTCTCCCTGAAGTAGGGAGCCTTTATAAAATAGCAACCCACCAGCCCTCATGGTAAATTTCTTATCTAGTGCCTCACCGATTCCTTTATGTGCTTACTCTATAGTGATATGAAAAAAAATCATTTTGAAAGAAATAATTTCTGGTCAGAAGAGCTATAATGGTGTGGGGCTTAGAGGTTAAAGCGAACAATTGATTTGCCCAAGATTAATGAAGGATGATAATCATGAGAAAACATACTGTTAATAATCTAAAAAAAAAAAATGGTAAACATATATTGGCACCCTTCTCTTCAGTTTCCTTTTTAGTACCTCGTATCTCTTCTTGTTTGTTAGCTCCTTGAAGTAGGGTACCGTTGTAAAATAACAACCCAACACAGCTATGGCACCATCTCCATAAAGAGCACATAAGATTTTTGCTGTTTGTACAGCGTTTTGCCTATCCGGAAATAGGTGCACTAAATGACGAGATTCCATTGTCACGTGAACGCAGTTTTTTTTCCTTATCTTTTTCATGTAGTTCTACCAGTCAGTATCTGGACTTTAAAATCTTATTTTGAGAAAAACCTAACTAAATCCTCTTCAAAATACTCCTTATAACACGTTACACACATTGTTTCTACGTTTCAAGAAACTATTACTTCCTTTTTATGGAAGAGCGCACATTGCTGGTGAACCGGAAGTTATCCTGTATTATCATATTCTGTTATCATATTCTGTAACACCTTGCGTCCTAGTGGCTTTATTGGCTTGCTTGGGGTGACATGATTAAAAAAGGGGAAGAGGTGTTTTTTTTGTTTTTTTTTAGATTGCCCTTATTTTTGCTACAACTGCTATTGTTTCTGTCTATATCTCTGAGATAAGATATTAGGACTACCTAAATTATTTACATTATTCGGACTGTTATCCTCATCATCATTGCCATATTCGGCCGTTGTACGCTCCGGCCTTCTTCAGGTGATTGGAAGGTGTCCTCAAGGACACGCGGCCCAGTGGATAAAGACGTTGGTTAGATCCAGTGACTGGACCCAAAAAGTTGTGAGATCAATACCAGGCCACAGCGGCGGTGAAACAAAACCTTAGAGAGCTGAGTTAAAGGGAAATAACTGAGACATCCGGAAGAGGCATAGCACGTGGAACTAGAACAATCTACACGGTGGACGAAATAAAGGGTTCGGTTCGAAATTTCGATCACCTGAAGAAAGCCGGAGCGTAAAACGGCTGAAACGTTGTGAATAGGGCAATGAAGATAAGGATAACAGTCCGAGGAAATGTAAATAATGCTATCGTTTGTGCCGCGCTTCTATTTTGAAGCTTTCTTCACTGTTAATAGAGCTAGACATTTGAATTGTTTCACTACTTTAAGTTCTTGACCACCGACTTATTTTGTTTGAAAGAACTTTCTCGTTGTTTGACATTAGTTTTCTCCCCACTCCCCAGTAATCTTAATAGTAATTGCAGTGTGTGATTGGGAAGATGGAGAAAATTGTACGAAAATTACACAGGTCGATACCCGATCAGTATTGGCTGGTTTACCGTGGAGAGGGAGTATGATGGGATATTCACTAACCGCCCCACGCCGTCGGATATAGCACAAGACCTAGCGTATTGTGGAGTATCCGGTCCCGTAGACTGAGCCAAAAATTCCCCGTAGACCCCGTAAAAACGGAGTCGGGTAGCTGTCTCCCAAGACGAGACTCTGCTCTTCGACATAGACTCGTCTGGGGGTCCTCTTTGCCCGGAGGCAGAGTGTTTGACCAGGACACTTCCGAAGTAATCCAGATAGAGGAAGTATGATATTGAAATACCCGAAACCCCAAATGAACCCCGACTAGAAACATTACTGATGATGTCTACCAAAGAATAACCAAATAGATGTATTTTACGAAATTAAGCGGAGTCATCATAAATAATTTCTTTATCAAAGAAAAAAAAAAAAAATTATTCAATTATAAATTTTTATTATATTCAACAATATATTCACCATTATAAAATGGACAAAGTTCGACAATTATTTTAAGACATTTTTATGTTTAAACATTCTTTTTTATGGATACAAATATTTAAGTAAATGCTCTGTTTATAATAAACTGCATTAACAACATCTACCCGCCTGAATGTGCGAGAAATGGTCATAGAAAATATGCGTTCATTTCATAATGTCATTTGCTTACATTTGGCTACGCATTGAGCAGATATGAACATACGTGAGAAAATCGTGGAGAACTGTTAGTTTAAAAACAGTAAAATCGACCTTGCTAACCGAACGCTCCTCTGTGACGAAATCGGTAAAAGCACGTCAGGCTATATGACGGTTCCGTATAGGATACAGGTTCGATTCCTGTCGGAGGATGCATATTTTCTATGACAATTTCTCGGACATTTTACTTTTACTCACTCTTAATGCTACAGCTCTTCAGCGGTGAACATGTGATGCCGATTCAACTATAGATGATCTTCATCTACATAACTGGTTTACAAAGAAACTAAGCGACAAGGATAAATGAATATAAACAGATATAATCCGCTTATCAATCCAGAATTATTACTATCATCAGTCCCATGGTTGGATGTGGTCTTAAGGCCGTTGTGCATCTGATTAACTCCCTCCAGATATTTTCGATTGTAAGCCAACTCTCAGAAGGTACTTCCAATTCACACAGTTGTCAGCCCATTTTTTCTTCTGTCTGCCTTTTCTTTAGTCTTAGGGGACATCGTATAGGATGGCACGGGAAAGAGTTTAAGTTCTTATGACATGCCTGTACTATTAGGTTGGTGCAAAAATAATGACGTAACAATGTCGTTTTTTTTTTTTACGTTAAAAAATACGTCAAAAACGACATTATTACGTCATTATTTTTGCACCAACCCAATATTTCGACTTTTTTTTTTCCTAAGTTATGAGGTCTTCCGAGCGACATGTTTCTTGTCTGACGGTGTCACGAACTGGGCCTTTTGTGATATGGTCTACGTGAGCTTAGGATGATTCTGTAGCATCTCCTTTCTAATGTTGGGATCCTTCTGTGCAATTTTCCTGATAATGCCCAAGATTCGCAGCCGTACAAAAAGACTGAGAAACCCAATGCAGGTAACAGTCAGATCTTTGATTTCAGGTTCTTTGTAATTTTCATAAATGAACTTCCTGGTGTCATCAGTTCTCAATTCCGTATCTATGCTGATGACACAGCTATTTACTCCTGTCTTAATAAGTCTGGTCGTTTCAATATGGTCAAATGGACAGCTGGTCTAAAAAAAAATCACGTACAATATGCTATTAACTGGGCCAAGGAATATCTTGTTAATTTTAACGAAACTTCTCTCTTTTGATCTTCTGACTGAACCCCTATTTACCTTCCATCAACATGGCTGATGCTATCCTCCAGGAGAGTCCCATTGCACCTGCTCGATTTAACGATAGCATCTGCTCAGCTGATATGAAGTGGAAAGAGTACATTGAATCAATTTCTAAGTATGCAGCTAAGAAAGTTGATTTACTATATGTTTCTGACACATCTGGTTTGATGCTCCTGCTATATATTTAGAGATTCTTGATAAAATAATCTGCAATGTTACTGATCCTGACCTGGCATCTCAGCTTCAGTCCCTTTCCCACCGCCGTAACATAGTTTCTCTGACTTTTCTATAAATACTTTCAATGTAATTGTTCTATGATACCTAGACTGTATGAAGTTAAGCGCATTGCTAGATTGGCGGTTAGGTCTCATCATTTTACATTTGAAATGGCTAAATGTAGCGGTAAGCTCTATGCTAAGTTTCGTTTCCCACTTCTTGATTGTGGGAACTCTCTTCTGTCTTCGATCACCTGAAGAAAGCCGGAGCGTAAAACGGCTGAAACGTTGTGAATAGGGCAATGAAGATAAGGATAACAGTCCGAGGAAATGTAAATAATGCTATCGTTTGTGCCCATAAATAATTTTGAAACTTTCTTCACTGTTAATAGAGCTAGACATTTGAATTGTTTCACTACTTTAAGTTCTTGACCACCGACTTATTTTGTTTGAAAGAACTTTCTCGTTGTTTGACATTAGTTTTCTCCCCACTCCCCAGTAATCTCCATAAATTATCTGGAGGATGTTCCACCGAATACCGGTCAAAAAAAAAGGGGCACAAAATAAAAAAAGAAACGAAACAATGTAAGCACTACTTCTGTATCTTTCTTTTTTATTTTCTTAACCTTGCCCTATCCTTAACCCCAAACCAAGAAGAGTGTGAAAATTGGCAATCTGTGGTTCAACAATATTTGGATTTAGCGAAAAATAAATTTTCCTTCTGCCATGGAAATTATTGACATAAAAGTCTGCTACGATGGGTTCATGTATGCCAAACACATCACTCGCAAACCCAAGTTGTGACTTTTTTTTCCCCTAACCTAAATTGTGAATTTCTTTTCGGTCACGGGCTCATCAATCTTTTTAACAGATTACAAACTAGTTACTGAGGTTGCCTTCTAAATATTTGCAAGTGTCATCGCCCGAATTCCGGTAAAAAGCCACAAAAAAAAAAAAAACAGGACAGTGTTAGCACTGCTTCTACATCTATTTTTTTTTTTTTTTTTTTTTTAAATATTTTTTTATAACCCTAATAACCTTAACCCCAGCCAAATGTAAATCTCGGATCTCAGTATTCTCGCTCAGAAAAAGAAAAATGAAATAAATAAATGAATGAATTTTCCGCCTCCTGCCATGGAAATTGACACAAAAATCTGCTACAATTGATTCATGTATGCCAACCACATCGCTCGCAAAACCAAGTTGTGACTTTTTTCCTAATGAAAATTGTGACTTTATCAATCTTTTTAACAAACTCGTTACTGAGATTACTGTCTGAATATTTACAAGTGTCATTGCTCGATGTATTTGTTACATGTGTTGATTCCTCAGCCAGACACGGAAACGAGACGAGTGACATCAAATAGGACCTGCCTATAAAGACGACCTCGAGCTGGAACAATGCGCGACTGGAAAACGGCGGAATTAGTGAACATTCTTTGAAGTCGACACACGCACAGCATCGATTGAAAAACAGATAAATAGAAAACTAAATAACCTCAGTAACTATCGTTTCACACTATGGCGAACTTTAAAAAGAATAAAAGATTAGGTTGGAATGAAAATATTTTTGATCACGTCGAACATAGGCGTACAGATTGTTTATAAAAAAAAGATAAATAAATAAAACGGTCGACCAGCGTATTTCTGAAGGATAATGCTTGGAAAGTAGTCAGTTTTTCTAAGCAGAATGTTCAAAATAAACCCCTTGAAAAAAAATAAACCCCTTAAAAAAATTAACCACTTAAAAAAAAAAAGTTTCATTTTCAGACGTATTTTTTTTATTTGTTTTTAATACAGTAACTAAAAAAAAAACTGAGGTACCTTGAAGTACCCGAGCGGTGGCTAACACATCTATCAGACGTATGATTTGATAATTGTATTCGTTCCAAGCTCATAAGGGCATAAAAGAAACAAGATGGACATATAAACACATCTGTTGGGCACCTAGAAGTAGTGTAATGGTTAGCAGGCTTGTCTCGCTAGAATAGTTACGACTGAGTAGTGAGTTCGATCCTCACTGGGTGCCCCGTACTTTCGGCCTTGTGCAACACCTGAGCTATGCTTGGAAAATCATTATAAACACGTCTGTAACTGGTTTTTGAACATGTTTATTCATTCGTGTCTGTAAAGGACATTTTCGTTAAAAAACGTATATACACGTCTACGCCGGGAAAGGGGCTAAGAAATAGTAGTAATAATAAAGAAATAAAAATGGCGGGCTCATTTTCAAAGAACTAGTATATTTAACAACCATTCGTCAGGCAGGATTAGACAGTACATTGAATTTATTTACAGATATCCTAATTCTGAAGATGTGTTCTACGTATTTTGTGAGCCTCTGTTGAGCGGTTACCGTTTCTACGATACTCACGAAGATAAGTTTAAACATTTACCATTAAATTAATTACTTTATTTATTGCATAATTCCAGTCAAGTTCGTTACGTTCTGTCTCGCGCAAATAGTCTAGAGCAAAGATAATAGTTCATCACTTCTTCTCCACACGCCTTCCAACTATGGGTTAAATAGTAAAACAAACTGAGCTCTTCGGCTTTAATCCATATAATATCCTAACATTTCTTAAACAAATCAATCAGTCAATTTATTATAAATATTTCACTGCAATTAGTTATCGTGCACACACAATCTTTTTTTTATCAACTGCAGGAGTTTAACAGGAATCGTATTGTAGTCTTTGAAAAGACTAGATGCCAAATTCAAATAATTTGGCCATCTTGTGACTATGTAACTCTCATACGCATGCGCGGTCTGTTTGTAAGTTTGTTCAACAGTATATGGGTTTATTTAATTCCGAAATTGAATTTTCTTGGGTGCTTTGAACTAATAAAAATGTTATTCTGCTTTCACACCTGCATACATGGCAGATGATGCCCAGCTTTTTTGCATATACATGCTTATGAGGACATCATTATTAAAGACGGTGATATGTGTTTTTTATGTTGTAGTTTTGTTGAGGTTATATTTTGGAATATGGTTTGATATCTTAAAGAAATTGTAGGATATTATTTGGATTAATATCAAAAAAGAGTTCTTTCAAGTTGACTGGTTAATTTTGTTTATTGGCATATCAATCTCTATGGAAATATTTTTAACGCAATTTTATGGCTTCAACTAAATATATTTTGAACGCAATTGCATGCCGTCAACTACATATAAAATGTATTGCTGGTCCTTTTGCTATAAATATATATTGTTAGTCATTTTACTGTAAAAATGTATTTTTATTCTTTCATAGAGTTTTGTTTTTGTTTGGGAGTTCACCATAGCTAGGACCCTAACACCTGCTACAGCGCCGGGTCAGGGTAAACCTGGGAACCCCACCAGTAATTAAGAGGTGATACCACGCTCCTCAAAACCTCCAATCTGCCGATCGGAGGTCTTTCTGCCGAATGTAGTTTATCATCATACATCGGTTTGTGAGTTTTAAACGGTGATATATAGCTAATATATACATAGTTAATATTTCTCTGCAGTTTCCTAGTTCTTGTATATATATATATATATATATATATGAAAGCGAAGACTTTAAAAAATCATGGTGATATTTTATTTCATTAGAAACGATATTTCGGTTCTAACCCATCACATCGAACATTATCACACAACTGGATAAAAAATTTTGCGGGAAAAAAAAATAATGCTTGAAAATGTAGATTTATGATTGGGGCAACGGGAAAGAGGAAAAAAAGGATATGTTTTCAGAATGGGATACGGTAGTGGAGAGAGGGGAAGAAGAATATGCATTCAAAGCTGGGAAAGGAAAGGTGTGTGTGTGTGTGTGTGTGTGTATATATATATATATATACACAAGTGAATATTCAAGTCAACACTCAGAGGCGACAGACTGTTTCATATTAGACGTCAGGCCTGACGATTGCGTCGAGCATGAAACAATCAGTCGCCTCTTAGTGTTGACTTCAATGTTCACTTTTATATTTACATACGCTCTATCCCTGATATTGAGCACTTTATTCTGTAAATATAGCACACCTTAAAACTATATTTCTCTCTCTCTCTCTCTCTCTCTCATATATATATATATATATATATATATATATATATATATATATAATAGTACAGAGAGAAAATTAAAATTGGTGGATTTGAGATAATTAAGTAATTCATCGAATCTAGAAGAAACCTCAACAGTATGCAGAAAGCACTGGACGGCTGTATATATATATATATATATATGTGTGTGTTTTCTATGGGACAAGTTTAGTTATTATTTGGTATGAATTTAAAGCGGGACACAGAACTGCTGCATCGAAAGGAAACATTAATTCGTAATTGAAAACAAGCACACAAATAAACTATAAACAGGTGTGGTTCCTCAGGGTCTTCACCCTGACGTCACTACACTATACATGAACACTTACGTGGCGATGAGGTGATATCTTTTTTATAGATTGGTGTAGGTGTTATTTCTCTGCCTTTTAACATCCTCAATCACTGCCTCTCTGCCACACCCATTAACTCGTGGTTTTCTATTTGACGCTTCATTGGAAATCACATGATAGGAATTTGCTCAGTGGAAATGATGAACAGACGCCATAGTACAGTTAAAGGAATTTCACTTCTTGCTAAACTGCCAGAAGTGGTGTCAATAATAACAGTAAAATCGTTGAAAACTTTATTATGGGAAAAACTGTTAAACCTTTTCTTTTTAACCCTAGAAAACTAACCACGGGTATATAGTACCCAGTGCAAAATTTTCCTATTTTTAATTACAATTTTCAGTGCCTGATTTTGTTACCTAAATAATGTTTTTCAGTTCCTATTAATGTTAACTCAAAGTATAAAGTTTGAAGTACCTGCATGTAAAATATTTCAAATAATGATTTATATTTATTTTTTTTCAAAATCGGGTATGATATACCCATGGTTAGTAGTGGTGTAACTTTAATTGATGGTTAGTGTTCTAATATTGCTTCGGATATTTCAAAAAGATGTCTGCTACTACCGATGGCTGGTTTCCGCTCCGTCATCCTTTTGGTTACTCCTGGAGATTCTGATCTTAAATTAGCTATCAACAATATGGATAGAAAAAGCGTTTTTTTTTCTCCTTTTTTTTCTTATTTTTTTTTTTGTTTTGTTTTGCTGCTCTATTCAAGCGCTTGTTTATATAAAGAATTTCATCATCCCCTTTAATTGCATATCTGTTTTCCAGATGTGAAATTTCTATTGTGAGGAATCTGAACTTCCGCTTCCTTTCCAAGAAAAAACAAAATGGTTGAAATCCAATATCTATCCTGGATGGTTATCGTGATACAATTCTCTGCTTTAATTTTCCCCATCTAAATATTAATACGCCCTTATTTCATAAATGTTGAATATATTATTTTAGCACGCTAGGGTAGGCGAATTGAAAAAAAAATTGATATTTTTGTGATATCAACGAACACTCGTTGCCAATTCTGTAATATCAACGAATACTCATTGTCACTTTCGTAATGGTCGTGGTAGCAGACTTTGTAATGGCAGATACAACTATAGTAACACCGTTGAACAACGCTGGTGTCAGACGCCTTCGAATAACACTCGCACTAATAGTACTTGCTCGGTCATACTCGCTCGAATAGTAACCACCAAATAGTAATCCGTATAGAGAAATAGTATAGTGAATAGTATAGAGATAGAGAATAGTATAGAAATAGCGATCTGTGTTCAAAAATCCATTGTCGGCAGCGACACTTTATGCAGCATGGCCCGGCGTTGCCCGTGCTTGATTCAAAAATCGCTATCACTTGACTTAAAATATTTTTGCCCTTCCTTGCCTTTAAAGGAGTGCCCTTTGCCGTGCTGATGTTGCTACATGCCTTACTTCTTGCTAATCTCACACTGCGAATTTTAAATCTGTTACAAAAAAAGAACTAAACAAAATGAACACAAAACGATCAGCTTTAAAAAAGGACTCGTAACTGGAAAAACCGAATGAAAAAAGAATGTTAACAACAAATACTTTTTCACACCCAACCCAGTTCTGCGGAATCAGAATCTACGTTGAGTTTAAGCAAGCGAATGAGCCAATTGGAGTAAAGTGGCATGCAGATTTAAATTTTTCCCACTTGTGACGAATGCAGCTATCGACTTTTTTTGCATGCTAGTTAACATTTGTGTCAGTCAGCTGTTGGCTCTCACGCTGGGCAATAGAATCTTCTTGCCTATTTGTGGCAGCCAGCTATAGGCTCTCACTCGGGCCAGTAGAAAATGGCCGCAAACTACATGAAAAACTGCCGTAGAAGCATGAAAAAATCGATTATTCCCACTATCGATGGACGTTGGGAAATGCAAAGTTGGTCGTGGCCTTCTCGCTAACTTGGAGCATGTGGATGTAAATTTTGGTGCAAATCCGTCGAAAATATAAAATGATTGAGACAAATATTTTTAGGTTCACAATCAAGTTTTAGTTGACATATTCTTGTCCAATAAACAATTAACACTTGTGGTCACCCAAAAGTGTACTTTTCGCAATATAAACTCTGTCTCTGTTTCAAGCCATCATACCTACTCTATCAATTTTATGGTTCTAATAAATATTTTCAACCATTCTTTCTTTGTTTTCATATCTCATTGTTTCCTGCTTTCATTAATTAGCATTTTTCTTAGCAGTTATTGGGTTAACCTATTATGTCCCAGGTATGACGATAAACTACATCCGGCAGCAAGGCCTGTGATCGAGAGGTTTTCAGGAGCATGGAACCCCCTTTTAATTGTTATTGTTCCCAGGTCCACGCTGACCCCCGGGTAGTAGCACCTGTTAGGGTCACAACTACGGGCAAATAGTGACTCCCCAAACTGGATTTAAAACACTATGAAAATGTGAAAATAGATTTTTATAGTAAAAATATTACCAGCAATACATTTTTGGAAAATAAAATATTGCATTCAATATATTTAACTCTCGAAAGCAACCCTCTTTACAAAAACACGGCAATGAAAGCTACAAACTGACTTCTTAAAAAAAGAATACATATTCTATTCGTACGAACTTATCCTAAAACCTTTTCGGCATTGAGGCTGATATCTTTGTAATCCCTAGTATAGTATATTTTTATATATATATATATATATATATATCGTAACCCCAATTCTATTCACATCATTAGGTTATACGCTGCTTTCTTCTATCGCTCTTATCTTCAACGTATTTTGATTGTCATTTTTTTTTTCCAAGCTTTCTTCACTCAATTGAAATTTCTAGGCCACAAACTATCACTTTCTGATGCTACCAATGTGTCTGCTTTGTTTCCATTTTTTTTCTAAAACTTCGTATTTGCTCACCTGTTCAATGACATTCTCAGCATCATTCCGTGGGCCGTCCTGGGTAAGACGTTAAACTACATCCGTGTCCTGGGTAAGACGATAAACTACGTCCAGCAGCAAGGCCTCTGATTAGGAGGTTTTGAAGAGCGTGGAACTACCTCTTAAGTGCTGGTGTTCCCAGGTCCACCCTGACCCAGGGTGGTAGCACCTGTTAGGGTACCAGCTATGGCAAATAGTTAACTATTACCAGCAATACTTCTTTTGAAAAAAAAATATTACCAGCAATACAATTTTGAAGGAAATATATTACCAGAAACAGATTTTTGACAAAAAATGTTGTCTGGATTAAATAACCCATTGAGGTTGATAGACCGTAAAACAAAATAAACCAAACCAATCTAAACCAAAGAATACATATTCTATTCATACGAATCTATCCTAAAAATGTTGTCGGCATTAAATAACCCATTGAGGTTGATAGACCGTAAAACAAAATAAACCAAACTATCCTTCTGTGGAACCGCATTTCTGTTACTTCTTTATCTGTGATGAGATGGGCCAGCATTCACTGTTATATAGTTATACACTGATATTACATAAGAGTTTAATACTCCTTTTTTGTTTCCAATGAATTTTTCCTGTTTTTTTTTTTGCTTTTTTTTTTATTTGGGTGGGGGTTGTATTCTGCTGGTCTTGTGGCGGTGGCTGTATTTGGGGGACAGTATTTTTTGGAAAGCCTTTTTCGCTATCTCAATGCACCTTTGGATTTTGCTATAACATTTTTCGTCCTTTATTAAGCAAACGTTAGTGTATGTTTAAATTTCTACATTTGTTTAGTTTTGCCATCTCCAATTTGTAATTTGCATGTTGGGCTGCTTCGCTTGTGGCCAACTCTACATTCTGTCTTCTTACAGTTGACGTTAGTCCTTTCTTCTCTATTTCTTTTTATTGGTTCAAAAATTCCGATCCCGAGCTCTGAAGATTCAATAGAGCGTTGAAAATGCCCAACGAACGTCATCATCGACCACCAGTTTAGATTTTTTTTAATGTTGTTGTTGTAATGGATATCGGATCGGAATGAGAACACCGAGGAGCCGAGTTCGAATCCCAGTCAATTTCGTTCTATTCACTTACGCTCAAATGCTCTTGGGGAAAGGTATGAATTCATCTCGTCTCCGACCAGCTATGGGTTAAATAGCTGGACAGACTGGTTTCTTTAACCTCGGTTGCCAACTAGTCTGCCGCAGAAAATAATAGCAGTCTTCTGCGGGAAAAATCTTTTGCCTCATCAGTCATGTATCGAAAGATACATGATCACTCAAGCGTGTATCAAGTGTAACATTTAACTGACTGATTGTATTTTGAATTATCGTGGATAGGAAGGATGTTCTTATGTTGCTACTTGAGC